>JASANF010009238.1:0-100168 GCA_030248245.1 Trissonchulus sp. WLG1_4
TATGTCTTTCTGTTAAACAAGACTTACAGAAAGGCCTTCGCGAATCATTATACTACTCCTCTAATTCATTACTAAAGTAAAGCAAAATAAGTTTTTGGCAATAGCATTCATTAAGTACCAACCATACACTTTTAAGTACATTAACCAGGGCAAGGGTACATTAAGTACAAGGGCAAGCAACATTAGATCCAAGCTGCAAAGGCGGCAAAGTTTTTATAATGTTTCTTAAAAATGTGCAAACCCACAAAAATTATGCGTTTTTCACCCAAATTGTGGCCAAAAAATCGCAAATTTTTACGCTGTTTTGGCCAAACCTTTGAACAATCGTTGATTGTTTCGCTAAAACACGGCAATTTTTTGTCGGGTTTTGTACAAGAGCTGTCAGCATGTTGGTGCAAGACTCCCTCCCAGAATAGACCCATGTGTTAACGTATGATTGTTTTAATATTGTCTTATACGGTTTTATAATATTAAAAATTGTATAAGTTGCTAACATATGCCTATACATTGCTAATGTATGCATATGTAGCCACATACTATTATTAATAAAATTATCAAGCCAATCAAAGCCGCATATTGATCTAATTCTACTTTAATATTTTTAATCTTCGATTTCGCACGCGTATTAAAAATTTATATGTTTTGCACGTAATTTTTAATCAGCGAAGATTAAAAATATTAAAATCACGAAAACGTGCTTGGAAATCAGTGACAGAAAATATTAACAATTTTAATGTCGTTTTCATAAAATCAGGATTAAAACATGTCAAGCTGAGTGCGAGCCAGTGCGCATGTTAAAGCACATGTTTAATCTATTTTATGAAAACGATTTTGGATTAAAAATTCACGCTGCAAACAAACTATGAATTTTTAATATTTTTAATCTTCAGAGCTGCAACTGAAATTTAATGTCGTTTTCATAAAAAGATTTATTTTAATCTTCGATTTTTAATCTTTTTATGAAAAGGCCCTTAGTTTAAGCTACACATGACCCTTTCTGGCTGCAATTATTGTCTACCAGATTCACTGATTGGCTGTTGGCGTTTAGTTTTGCAGCCAATGAGCGTCTCTTATTTGATTACTTACGATCTGTATAGTGTATTGTAGTGATCTGAAGGCTTGAATAGTTTGTGAAAACCAGGCCGGTTAGCTCAGTTGGTTAGAGCGTCGTGCTAATAACGCGAATGTCGTGGGTTCGAACCCCACACTGGCCAATTTCTTTTGTTGAAAAATGTGTTACTGTTTTTACGTATCTTCAAAAAAACTTTTGGCCAGTGTGGGGTTCGACCCCACAACATTCGCGTTATTAGCACGACGCTCTAACCAGCTGAGCTAACCGGTCTTAGACATTGAAGAGTTGAATGAACATGGAATCAATGCGATCGGGAAGCTCCGTGCAGAATTTAAATTTTGGAAAAAGCTCCTTTTTGACTGCTGAAATTAAAGATTTTCCTGGAGCTCACAATTCGCTCCTGATGGCTGTGTGTAAGATGCTTGAAAAATAGGCAAAAAGCTGAAAATTATAATTTTACATTCTCACTAAAAAATTTAAGATTTTCGTGTTTTTGTGAATTAAAGCCTGTCAAGCATCGTCGTCACTTTCCGGCTGCCGCTTGTCAATTTTGCGAAGTATAAAGCTCGTCGTATACAGACGAACGGGGAACTTTGCAATGCATAGGACTGTATGTATCTACATATCACTACATAGGTGTTGGAGCTCGCTCGGAATGGCTCGACGATTTTCGACCCGACCCTCTCGTCAAGCTGCTATGTACATATACAAACTGTCAAACAATATTTTCGTGTCAAGTTTTTGTTATCAGTTTTTCGTGATATGTATGTATGTAGGTGATCGGCTCCACGAATCTGCAGTCAGTCAGTAGTCATTTTGCCACGGCACGGGTCCATCAGCTTGAGAGAATGGTCAAAATGGTAAAATGCAACGTCCTAATCAAGGATTTATATCCAAAAGTTTTACACGAACTGATTCGCTCAACGCGCGCGTCGGGAAATCTCAACCCGACCCGACCCGAGCCGAGCTGGCCCAAGCCGACCCGACCCGACCAGATCTAATTGCCAACTTTAATAGGTGGAGGTATACTTTTGAGGGTAAAGTCTGCTTGGAAGTAAGTATAAGTTACGATACAGAACATATGATTTTACAGTAATCAATCATTTCAGCCCATTGAAGGCCTGTCACAGGCCGAAGTACAGGCTGCTGATTTCAAACTAAATTTTATATATATATATATATATATATATATATATATATATATATATATATATATATATATATATATATATATATATATATATATATATACCCCAAAAAGACGAGAAACACCGACCTCACCCCCCCATATATATATACTATATATATATGTAATCTAGCCAATCAGAATGCTCTAACAGAAGCTCCGCCTATAGAGCTTCATTTTTATTGGCTAGATTTGCTTTTTGACATACAACTGCGCCAAAGCCAGCCAATTGAATGCGATCTTCCTTAAGTAAAAAGTAAGCCTGTGTGAACACTTTTGCAAAAGTAAAAAGTATAAAGTGAAAAGTAAAAAGTAAAAAGTATAAAGTAAAAAATAAAAAGTAAGTCTGTGTGAACCGGGCCTAAGCCACTAAGTTGCAGGGGTCTGGGGGCGTCAGCCCCCAAAATAAAAATTGGAGATTTTTTTTAATTTTTAGGCTGAATTTGGTCAAATCAGCGTCAATATTTGCTCAATACTTTTCGTCAAAGCTTCGTCATTTATATTTTCCGAACGTCATTTTTAAGTTTCATTTCTGCAAATGACGCCCTTTTTGACCAAAAAAACCCTGACCCCCAGAAGCCAGTTATTTTGCACTTTTTGAACAGTTTTATTGTAGACAGGACAGGAATACCAGTTAACACAGATAACAACTGCCAGCATCATTCTATATTAATACGCCAAACGAGATCATACCAGAGATGCACGGGGTGAATCGGCGAGGGGGGGTGCCCGACCCCTGGCGGAAGGGGGGGTGGTCCCTAGTTCTTGCCATTTTTCGGCGACAGCCCAAAATTTTGCAGAATTTTTCTATTTTCAACTGTTTTAGGGTTTTTCGCCGCAGGCGAATATTTTTCGCAGTTTTTCAACTTTTTACGCATTTTTGGGGCACTTTCTTGGCCATCAAGGGGGGGTGGGGGCTTAAGGGGGGGTGCCGGATGTCTGAGGGGGGGGGGTGCCGACCCCCCTAAGGGGGGGGGGGGGGGACCCCCCCACCGCCCCCCTATGTGCATCCATGCAATCCATACTCATCTAAATTGTCCTGATGGATTGGGGGCGCGAAACCCTCCAAAAATTAAATTTAATCCATAACTCAGGGACGGCAAAAAACAGCAAAAAAAGAAAGGGGACCCTAATATAGTACAATGTGCTTTTTGGTGTGTTTTTATAAGAAAGTGTGTGCTTTTATAAGAAAATGTGTGCGAAAACACAATAAAAATGTATACAGTACATATGCACGTACATAATGACAGTGGATGAAAATTGGTCATTTTGGCCCAAAACCCTTGCAAATTTCCCTCAATTTATTGCGGCCGTCATTAAGCTGTAGCTCATTGTGATTTTTTTTCTAGTTTGAATTGAGTTGTAAGCAGTCTTTCTGGTTCGAATTCGAGAGTAGTTCAATATTTTTCATTGTTAGAGATATGTACCTATCATAAATCCTATTCTCCACAAATATTGTTTGTGCTGGCTGTGCCATTAGCCAGTGGCCAACATTTAGTTTAAATCGGACCGTTCTGTCAACACCAGGACACTCGATTAAGTAGGTACTTTTCAGTTTTTGGCCAGGCATTCCAACTTTCCTACTTTACTACCTCCTCAGGTGTTGTGTGTGCGTGTGTGTGTGTGTGTTGTTTCTTCTGCACACATGTGATGGCGCATAGCTAGAAAAGTTGTATAAGCTGACTTTCTATGCCGATTTTAAAGTCCGTCGGCTGTCACTCAGCATTTTTACTTCTCTACACACATATGTATATATACGTAGGAAACACGCACATATTATACCAATCGAATAGTCAATTGAAATTTCAATAGGGATGTCTAAATAAAAAAATGAAGAGGTCATCTTAAATGGGTCTGATTCAGGACCCATTTTTTAATACGCCAGTAGATATTGAACATTAAGTTAACCTGGAAGTTTGTCCGAAATATGGTTTATTAGCCGTCAATTGCCTTGTAGTTTGGACCTCGGGCCCCCTTCTTTTTTCCAGCTAACACAACCCACACTCATCACACACAACACACGCACACACGGCAGCGTTGTAGTCATATGTTTAAGCTGTTGTCGCTTGGCTTGTCTGGGATTATTAGTAGCAGTGTGGGTTAATTCCTTTTAATTGCTCCAAGTTATCCTCTAATTTCTAGCACCAAGAGTATTGTTTTGCACACCAAGAGCATAAGGTGGCTCATGTGAGCCACTTAGATTGGATTTCAGACAAGAACAAGGTGAGATGCTTCATCACGCTTTCGGAACTGTTATAAGTTCTTTAAGAAACTTGGTGATTTGATGTTAGTGGTGTCCGCAGTTTTTTTGCGACTGCAACGTTTTGTCGTTAAAGACTGTTTCACAGGATGTGGAAAGACGCGGAAAATGTTGGGGTGTCACACGATGGCACATGTTCCTTGGGATTTCCTGTGGTATCCCCCATGGATTTTCCTAGACTAGCCAAATGTGAAAGGATTAACTCAACTGATTTAGTTCAAGCCCTAAAATGGTCC
This sequence comes from Trissonchulus sp. WLG1_4, assembly GCA_030248245.1. NCBI lineage: Eukaryota > Metazoa > Nematoda > Enoplea > Enoplida > Ironidae > Trissonchulus > Trissonchulus sp. WLG1_4. The sequence continues at coordinate 4,755 of JASANF010009238.1, forward strand.
TTTACGCAATTAGTGATTATCAAAAGTGCTAATAATTAATCGATTGTCGCATGTGGTGCCACGTGGAAAAACGCACGGCGAGCGATATCCCCATCGTGTGAAACAGGCTTCAAATGAACCGACGCCTGGGCCGGTATTCATAAAAGTCGGGATAAAAAGCTCGGCTTTTTATCCGTAAGTCTGGCCTGAAAAAGCCAGGATAAAATCAAGGCTTGTGCGCAAGCCTGGATTTTTATCCGAGCTTTTTTTTCAATCCAGGCTTGTTCAAGCCTGGCTTTTTATCCGAGCTTTTTATTCATAATGAAAAAATCAATAAAATATACGTGAAAGCCGGGATTATAATCCGAGCTTGATTTTTATGAATACCATAAGCTCGGCTTTTTATCCCAGCTTTTATGAATACCAAAAAGCCTGGATAAAAAGCCGAGCTTGGTTTTATGAATACGAAAAGCCGGGATTTTAAGCCGGGCTTGCTCAAAGCTCGGATAAAAAGCCGAGCTTGCACTTTTATGAATACGGGTGCTGGTCATTGCAGTTAGGTCACTGTCACTACCATAAATGGTTCTGTTTGACTTGACTGCCAGTAAAGGCTCCCTTGCTAATGGTATACATAAGTGCGATTAATTTGTCAAGCTGTAGAACATAGCATCAAGGTATGTAGCGTCAATTCATGCACTGTAGATTTTCCGTAGTTTTACAGCTAGTACATATTTTATGTGAAGATGACTTAGGGCCTTGTCCAACATGGATTTAGCGGATCAGGATTTAGCTAAATCCTGCATTTGGATAAGCGTTTAGGAGTTAACTTGCTTGCTGAATTTAGCAGATTTACCTGATTTAGTTAAAACGCTTATCCAAAATTGTTTGGATTTGTCGGATTTAGGCGCGGGCTGCTAAATCCCCTAAATCGACTAAATCCTGGCATTTTGGATAACAGATTTAGCAGCGCTAAATCAAATCCGCTAAATTAAATCCGGTAAATCCATTTTGAATAAGGGGGTTGGAGCTGAATGCTTTGGTCATCCGCTGTGGCCTTCCTGGCAGGATTCGTCACAGCACTCGGTCATTGTGACTCTGTCTCTTGAAGATGGCTGCCATATTAGGTACTTAAGACGATATGGCTAAGCTTTGGTCAAGTTCTCCAATATTTTTGACGCATTTTGGGGAGCTGTATAATCTCATGTGTATTCGGAGGTCGCCTCAGCCTGAAGTAGTTTCATCACTGCGCTGTTGCTGAGATTTACAAATCCCACAGTGTAACAATTGTGAGCAATAAATCTGGTGATTCGTAATGAATTTATATCTGGCGGGTAAGTACGTAATTTGTAGTCCCCCACCGCTATGCCCCCCTTCCCCTGTCCCATCTGCGAACGTGCACACTGCACAGCCTGGTATCCACAGAACCACAGAGGTAGATGGGGGTCTGGGGGCGAACCTCCCCCAGATTTAGAAAAATCCGAGGGGAGAGTTAGAAAGCCTCCCCACCAGACTGAGACTGACAACCCGTGTATATGTATTCACAGACCTTGCATCCACTTTGGCTCATTTGGCCACCTGAAATAATGTCCTAGCCAATTTGTGTGTATTATTGTAATCGCCGACCACTACAGTATCGACCAAAACTACTTGCTACAGACTCCAGAGTCAAAGCTAAGTCGAAGTCACTTGACTCCGGAGGTAAAATATATATGTACATAGTTATATATACATTGACTCCGGAACCAAGTGACTCCGACTTCGTTTTGACTCCGGAGTCTGTAACAAGTACATAGTTTTGGTCGGTACTGTATTTGTCTACTTAACTTCTCAATAGCAGATTTTTTTGTTCACGCAAGAAGTTCTCAAGCGGTAGGTTGGGATTTTCAGCTCTAAGCGTTTCGTGTTGGCTTAAATTTTGAGCGACTGGTTTTTGATAGCAGCTGGAAAGTTCGCTGAAAGTTGCAGATGACGCAAAAAAGCAAACTGTTTGCAATTAATTTTGGAGAACATTGACTCATACATAGTTGGTGGCAACTTTTGCGAATTGACAGAGCTAAATTTCAGATAAGTCTCACAGTTTACTGTTGACAATGAAAGCTACTGGAAACATGCACGCTTGAGTAACGTGTTGACTAGCGCACTGGCAATTTGGATAATCAAAAGTGGGCAACAAATTAAGCACAATAAGCTATGGTTTCGGCAAAATGATTGCGTTATAGTCAATAATATACCAGAGGCCGTCGTAAACCTGCTGAGTTAGAATTTACAGCAAATGTGGCTACATTCATTAAGTTTATTAAAGTTGAGTTTCACTGAGTAATTAAGTTAGTCAAGTTCATCATTGCGTTCAGTTGTTTGTGCATTGGAAACGTCGCAACTCCGTAATTTTGAACAAAAGGAAAAAAGCAAAAAATTGAGCGAAATTAGAAAAAATGCAAACCTCTTGAAGCTAACACAAGAAAGGTGACAATTACACGTTTGACTTACAACAATGACAACTACAATAGGCAAACTAGCTCGCTAGCTAACAGCGTGCAAATGTTTGCGGACGGGTAACTTGATTAAATATAAAAAGTTGACAGAAAACAAAATAATTCCACATTATAAAAGTAAAAATTTGCAACAAAAATTTAAATTGACCATATGTAAAAAATTTGAAGAAAAAGCAGTTTTAAATGCTAGTGGAAAAATTAAATCTATAATTTCTGTGGCACCACCTTTTTTTAAAACGTTTTCTCAGCTGTCTGTATGTAACTTGTTAGCAAGCGTTTGGTAAAGTTCAAACGGTTATAGACACGTTCTGCAGTATAGCGTCACATTTTCGAAGTTTCGTTCTGTTTTTTGCACAATCTCGAGTTTTTTGTAAAAATTCTGCTTCTGCTATCTAATCTGCATATTAGTGTAACCTAATTTGCATATTCCGACCGACCGGTATGGCGACCCGCGCCGCTGAAGCGTGGCGCACCAAACCGGTGGACTGTTCTCTAAATTCATCTATAGATCTGGATGAAATTGAGGATTTGGATATTCTGCAATAGTAAGCAATCAAAACCTGTTGCATTTGGGTGTTGCATGCTGCATTTTTGAGGCGACCTTGTTACAGGCAGACTTGAAGAAGTTTGGTTAACCGGCCCAACGCATTCTGGAAGTGTCCTGATGTAGGTGATACTGTTGTGTGTGATAGCTGACTATGTAGAGTAGTGTAGTTTGTGTGTGTGTGTGTTTTAGCATGCCGGGCGGCAAGGCACCCCGGTTCACGCAGAAGCCGAAGATCAAGCAGATGGCGGAGGGACACCTGCTGATGGAGTGCCAGCTGGAGGCCAGTCCGGACCCCCACATGAAGTGGTTCCACGGCACCGACCAGCTCAGCGAGGGCCGCTACCAGATGAAGCTCGACAACAAGGGCGAGGACAAGTACATCGCCACCCTGCTCATCAAGGTACAATCTCTTTGGGCCACCGGTGGCTCAGGAGCAATCTCTTTGGGCGACCGGTGGCTCAGGAGCAATCTCTTTGGGCGACTGGTGGCTCAGGAGCAATCTCTTTGAGCAACCGGTGGCTCGTGAGCAGTCTCTTTGGGCGACCAGTGACTCAGGAGCAATCTCTTTGGGCAACCGGTGGCTCAGGAGCAATCTGATCCGATTGCGAACTGTTCTCGTCAGTCGCCACTATGCCCTGACTAGCTGAGACCAAACAGTTCAAGACCGGTTGCTTGTTAAGTGTTTTCCATTGCCGCTCATTTAGTTCTCTGTGGGTACTCACGCACATACACACGCACGCACATACACACGCACACAATATACGCATATGCACGTATTCCAGCTGGCTACAGTGCATTTAATCAGATGTCAGCTGGTTTAGTCTGGGTTTGTCAACGTCTGGGTTTTTCTAATAATTTGATTGGCTGCTTGAATAACAGTTCACAGCCAATGACTGCTAAGCTCCGCCTACCTAGTATTACGGTAGGGAAGCCTATCTGAAATTTTACAAATATGTCGGACTAACTATTGTGTCCTTGTGTCTTGCAAAATACGAAAAAAATTGCCTTGCCACGTTGGTCAAGACAAAGAGACACCTGAGGCAAAACCACCATTGACAGTTTTTCAGTTTTGAAAGTGGGGGGCTGTGGGAGTGTGGGAGTGTGGCACTGTTTTCATCTGCATTATGTGAATGTATTTAGTTTTATACTCAATAAAGCTGTATATTAGTGTTTGTGGGCGTGTCGGAGAGCACGCTCAAAACTTCCAAATTGCAACTAAAAAGACGTGCAGCACAGGTACATAGCAATGCGCAAAAACGGTCGCTTTCGGCGAATTGATGGTGAAATAAACATGTTAGCTGTTCTTGACTTCTTATCCGCTTTGAGTCATTGCACTCCGAATAGGAATGAATAACTTGGTATAATTACTGTAAGTTGTTTAATTGCATACTTGCAAAATAACAATGAGTTTGTACTGTGTCAAATTCTACCGTAGGCTATGTAGTTTCGTACAATAATTGGCATTTGGCATAGGGTAACTAGGCGGAGCTTATCAGTGATTGGCCGTGAGCTGTTATTCAAATGGCCAATTAACAGTTTAGACAAACCCAGATGTCGACAAACCCAGAATACGCCTGTCAGCTATGTAGTGCACTAGTGCAATCAAAGCTTCAGTTGATGCACTGAAACTAAGCATGATTTACATGCAATTTTGGTTTTAGTGCATTGACTGAAATTAGTATGCACGGCCGCCCGCGCAAAAATTTTACTGCGTTAATTCCTACCGTAGGCTTCGTAGTTTCATACAATACTACGTATAGGCTAAGTAGGCGGAGCTTAGCAGTGATTGGCTGAGAACTGTTATTTAAACAGCCAATCTAGTTCTTAGACAAACCCAGTCTTAGACAAACCCAGAATACGCCTTTATTACAACGTTTCTTCGCTCATGCACAAAGTTGTGTATCAAGTTTAATATAATTCGCAAATATGCAAATATGAGCACACAGTATAACTATTTTGTCACTGATTGCTTGACACCCATGGAATACAGTATGGTTTCAGGACCCCACTGCAGCTGACGGCGGAGCGTACAAGTGCACTGCCGGAAACGACCTGGGCGAATCGAATGCCAATATCAACTTGAATTTTGCCGGTAAGCTTGAATAGTTATTTGATATTGATCAAGTTTCATAAATTGGCTGGTTGACTGGATCTGAATTGCATCAATAACTGTGCACCGTACCATATGGAATTTCGACTTTTGACAATTGTAATCTATTTAGCTATTTAATAGTTTATTCTAATGTCATTAATAAATCATCTGATTTTGTGAGGTAAACTGTCTGGTGCCAGTGTTGGTCTAAGGAATCTTGTGATATTGGTGCTTATGCAAGTCTCCTCAGAGTCGAGCACTATCAAAAGTCAATTACATACATGACATTTTGTACATTACACTTTGTCCTGGTATATTTAGTGGGGAAGGGGCTCGGGGGGGGTGCCCTCCATTTAGTCTTGAGCCCCTCATTTTGGTCGCGACCCCCCATTGTGAGCCCCCCATTTCAGATGAAGTGATCACAGCCCTAAATTTTTCCGAAAGGCCGTTTTAGCGCCTTTTTAGCTGTAGCGATGTCGCCTTGGTAGGGTTTTCGGGCCTTTTTTTGTTAAACTTGGTATCAGTGTGGCTATTATATCGTATAAAAACGTAACATTTAACGTATGTATAAGAACCATTACTGTTTTGTCGGAAATTTGGATCGCCCCCCATAAAAATTCGCCTAGAATACCAGTTGTTTGTGGTCGATAGGAACCTGTTCACCTTAATAAACTGTGAAAATACCTAAATTTGTTATATGCGGCCAATAGCTTTAGACGGCTGCACACGGCTATTGTGACCGCAGTCTCACTTTTCAGAAGTATATATACGGTTTTCGTAAATTTCCGATGGCTTTAGCAGCAGAGTGATCCTGTTCCCCATCCGAAAATAATAGTATGGGTTATGGCCCATGGTTTGCGTGCTATTCCGAGTGCACCTGCATGAGGGTTTCACACATGTGTTACTTTTAGCACAACCACAAGTGCTATGATTGACTTGTAAATTGCAACTCTGGCTGTGCACTGTGCCGTGAAGCGTGCAGTATGGCAGTTTACTGTAACACTTTGTGTGTTTGCATGGATTTCAGGAGCCCAGGAGAAGAAGCAGGGCGGGCCGACGTTCGTGGAGAAGCCGAAGATTATCGCCAAGGACGGGGGCGCGATCATCCTGATGGAGTGCCGGGTCAAGTCCCCCACCGCGCCCACGCCCACCTGGTTCAAGGACGGCGAGCCAGTGCCCTCGGGGTCAAGGTTCACGCCCGTCTTCCAGCCAGAGGCCGACAACACCTATCTCGTCCGCCTGGAAATACGGGTCCGTAACACCACACGCAATGGTCAAGTGGTTAGGGTGGTGGACTACTAAATAGTCCCTATTCTGATGTGTGGCTTACAAATGGTGATTTGTCCAAGATATTGGTGGATATTGATAGTCTGAATAGAGTCTGGAAGTTCTGATTTGCCACCAAACACCATTGGAGTAGTTTCTCAGTGAACGTAGAATTTCAAGGCAAAAAGCTCTCTTTTTGCAACCTATGAGCAAAACTGCTTTGGCGACAGTACCACCTTAAGGCTAGTTGTTGGCTTGTTAATTGTTCCCTGTTTATTATTTTTATCTTCAGGATCCATTGGCGACGGACGCAGGCCAGTACCGCTGCACTATCAAAAATGAGACAGGCGCCACCAATGCTAATCTGACCCTTAATTTTGAGCGTATGTCTTTTGTGTTTGGTTTTGTGTTGTTGGTGTTGTTGTTGTTGCTTGGCTGGAAGTTTAGTGTTCTTGTTGAGCTCGAAAATGCCATATTAACCACTCAAGCTCATGTGACTGCGTACTAATTTGATCACTATCTTAACCGTCAACTGTTTTCCTATGTAGTAGTAGCAACAAAATGTTCGCAATTTTTTTGGCCTAATCGTATCATTTTTCCTTGTTTTTGCAATGAAGCTCGTCTCAATTTTTTACCAAGCTAAAGCGCAATCAGTAGTGCTCAATCAGTTCATCATTTTGGCCAGGGGCTGTGCATAGATCATCCAGGGGTGGTTGTTGTTCGCCCCTCGCCCTAGTCGGGGATCCATACACACAGCTGTGCCCTTGCCCAACACATTCTAATGACATTTGTGCACTTGCAAAGTTCCGAGTCCCTCCTACATAGCTATTGAATGAATGAATTTTTATTACTATAATTTTCAAGCATACAATTCCATACAGGAACATGCTATGCTGTCAATATTACATAATCACAGAGCGTAGCTAGCAAATTTTGCTTTCCTAACAGCAAGGTTCCACATGTGTCAGTGTGTGTGTTTTCAAAAACCGTTAGGTATATATCGGCTCTAGTTTGGATTTAGGCTTAGGCTGAGTCCCAGAGTTAATAACAAGCTTAGTTTTGGCTTACGCTGAGGCCCAGGCTTAGTTTTGCAATTTTGAATTCTACATGTGTATGTAATGAACCTTGCTGTAACTGAAGCTACGTATATAGCAAAAGCATATAGATGATTGTTTCAGAACCGCCGCCTCCCCCCGAGAAGAAGGACGACGTTCCGAAATTCACGCAGAAGCCGGTGATCTCGCAGCGCAAGGGCGAGATCGTGATCGAGTCGAAGGTGATCAGCAGCTCGAAGCCGGACGGGGCCTGGTTCCGCGACTGGGTCCCGCTGGAGCGCTCATCGCGGATCACGGCCGAGTCCGAGCTCATCAAGAACGACGAGTATTTGTACAGACTCCGCATCGCCAACCCCACCGCGGACGACAGCGGGCTCTACATCATCATGGTCGAGAACAGCACTGGCAAGGCCAATGCAAACATCAACCTCAATCTGGAAGGGTCGGTCATGGTTTTAGACTAAATCATAAGCATCATTGGGCACAAAACATAGTATCTCCAATGTATTCCTAGATTAGTAGGAGAATAGTTAGTATCTATTTTTGTAGAATGCCAAGCGCTATCAACCTCAATTTGGAAGGATGAATCATTGGTCTTTTCTTCTAATTTGTTTGTAAAATCTAATATCTGTTGAAGAAGCCAGAAGGATAGGTCTTTTCAGAAGTAAACTACTAGGCTGGATTAATGACGGATACATAAGAAGTAGAAATTAAGTATTGAGCTATTGTGCAGGGTCGCCTGTCTTCGTCACTGTAATTCCATTGGGTAAATTTTTTATCTGCCGGTATTTTTAGGAAATGAAATCAGTTTAACGGCAAAATTGTTTTTTATTTTTCAAGTTTAATTTACTTTCTGAATATGTTTACTTTATTTTTTCCATGTCGTTTTGTTTATGTTTGCTTATATATTTTTAATAAATGTTACTTTTCTTACTTTTCATTTTTTTAGAAAAGAAGAAAAAGAAAAGAAGGATGACGACGAGAAAGACAAGAAAAAGAAGGAAGAAAAGAAGCCAGAGCCGAAAAAGAAGGAACCGGCCAAGAAAGAGGAAAAACTGATTGAGGATGCGAAGCCAAAAAAGCTGGAGAAAAGCAAAGCGTAAGTCCGTCCTGTTTCCTGATCTGCAAACCAGACCAGATATCTGGTTTCCTAAAAATGCGCAAATTGCTGTTGAAACCCTCCAATCCTTTCCTAGAAAAGGGTTGCACTACAACGTCTACTTGTGTTAACTTTGAACTTCTAAACTGAGTTTACTAATTCGTAGACTTTTTACGTTTTTTACGACTAGTGTTGTGTTGTTTCAGAAAGCCACCAGAGTTCACAAATCCATTGACCAGCAAGGTAAGCTTTTGTTTAGTGAGTCTAGAGGCATGTTCTGTTCTATATAACTTTTCTACTTTTGTAGTATATGTATAATATATAATCTCAGTGGCTCCAGCGATTGTACTAATGCTATTATGTGTAGCTTGTTATTTAGCTCATCATTATTGGTATAACCAAGAGTACATAACTAATGCATTGCACCGTTTTTTGGAATAACTTATCGGACGCTGCCAGAACATCTGAAACCGGCCACGACTGCCTAAAAATATACAAAAATCGTATTATTAAACTAATTAGTAACATGTCGATGTGCTTAATGGAGTTCGTAAATAACGTTTCAATGTTTGATCTTTCTACGTCAGCTGAAATTGTTGCTATGTTTGTCGCCTGTGAATGTCTAATTTGTCTTTGTTTGTTCTATGTGCTTTCACTACGTTCTGTGTTCACGTTTTAGCAGGTAATCAATGTAATATGATAATAGTAGCAGTAATTTAATAATTTTAATTACCTAATAATTTACATGGTAGCTGTAAGTTGTCGTATTGTTGACAATAATGCACAGTTCTTTCTGTACTAACCTTGGTTTGAAGTTAAGTGATCTAAGTGGAGTTAACATTGGCAAGAGTAGGTAATAGGATTTTTCTATTACGTACTCTTGGTATTGGATAGTATCAAAATTTTTAGGCAATGAATTTTTGTAAGTTGTTACATACAGTTTATTGCTAATGCTTTGTAGTTGTAATGGTAATTTCAATAGACTGTAGTATACAAGTAACGGCGTCAAAAAAAATGGGGGGGGCTGCTCCATAAATTTTTCAGTGTGCCATATTAACGCACCTTTGCTCAGACTTCCGGAACACTGCGTTCCCGTTGCCTTGGTTTTTGGCCTCGGTGTCCCCCTATCCCATTCCCCTCTTATACACGTAGTGTTAGTCAGTTCTTTTTATGTACTAATGTCTGACCAAAAATTGTTGAACCCTGAAATAAAGCAACACGCGTGCTTTATTCACGAAAATAACGGTTTTCCAACATTAAGAGGTCGCTAAAATACTGCCACCTATTTTGTCTCAAGGTGCAGCAAGTTTTGATCAAACTTTAGCGAGCCCGTTAGACATTATACGTAAGACACTTGCATAGTGCTCCTGCACTCGGAGTTTCACAGAAACGTGCGTATAAATCATTTATAGCACGCCAACCAGGGCCATAACCCATACTTATAATGTTGCTCATTTGCATATTGTCATTTCAGAATATTGTGGAAGGAGGCAGTGTGGAGTTGACCTGTGAAGTGAATACCTTTGCCATCGACACCAAAGTACAATGGTTTCGGTAGGTGCTGTTCATTACGCATCACAACAAGACTACATAATGGGAAGAGTATGACACGGCTGGCAGTTCAAATGTGATGGGTTGTCAAAGGCGTTAAGACGTTACCCAAATCATGGTTGACTTTTTGCCTCTTCATCAACGATTTAAAAAAACAGTCGCGCAGGCTGCGCCTGAAGCCTGTCAGTAGTGAGCTGCTTAAGAGCCTTGCTGCCATGTTGGAATTTGAAGAGTGTTACTCATTGCCTATGTCACAGATGTACATGGGGGTCGGGGGGGGGGTAAGGCCCTCCCCAGATTTGAGATTCCGGGACAAGCCCCCCTGAGATTTGACGCATCGGGACAAGTTCCCCTTTTGGGTGTTGAAAAAAGGTGCCCGAAAACTAAAAACGTGCCCCAAATCGTCGTAAAATGCTTCGAAAATGAGCAAAAAGCGAAAAATAAGCAAATATTTTGCAGAAAATTTCATATTTTTAGGCAATGGAATTTTTTTGCGGTTTTGTCAGTTTTAAACCGAAACCTCCGACAAGCCCCCCCTAAAATTACAAGAAATCCGGGACAAGCTAGAGGATCACATTTAGCTAGTCTGTTCGGAAAAGCGTTTGTTTCTAATGGACGTAATTTTTTGCCTTTATGACTTTCATTATATGTTTTTATTTTCATAATTTTTTATAACCAGAAAACGTTTGAAAGCTGGTTCTCTGCAATTTTCTGTCTATTCGGCACTGTCGTCACTACTTGTCTAGCTAGCGTAGAATAACCAGCATTGATAGTTGATTATGCTTGCCTTGCCTTGCTTCTTCAACGTCACGGTCCCACGACCATAGACCCGCACGGTTCCGCTATGGGATCCGTCCGGACCGCCGCAGGAGCTCGAGGACCTTCTTCGGGTAGCAAAACATTTCCCCCAGGTTAACACCCGGGTCCCCAAAAATAGTGTTACGCAGGTGCTCTGTGGCTGGACACCCGCAAAGAGCGTGCCTAACACAGTCTTCCTCCTCGTTGCAATATATGCAAATAGGGCTCTCCTCCTTCCCGATCTGGTGGAGATACTGCCGGACCAGAGGAGATTTCCCAGTACGTAGCTGGGAGAGCCAGACCCCTTCCTGCCGTGTTAGCCCCAACGTGTCCGGTAGTTGGGGCCATTCACCATTGGTCACTTCGTAGTGGAAGTCTCGTCTTCGATGTTTAATCCACCCTGATCTCACTGATCTAAGGATGTGTGACTTAGCCGAATCCAGGTCTATGGCGACGTTTGTTTGCTCCAGAGTACCCCCTTGCCTCGCCAGCTTGTCCGCCGTTTCGTTGCCAATTAGTCCGCAGTGGCCCGGTACCCACATGATATAAACTTGTCGGCCCCTGTCATACACCAGGTATTTCACCAGGTAGTTGATTATGCTAATGAAGCAATTAATTTGATATGATTTTATTTGTTCATATTGTTTTTAAATAGTGTAAGTTTTGATTGTAATGTTTTAGCAATGGCGAGCCGACGGACAAGCTGCCGAATTTCAAGTCGTCGTTCGACGGCAAGAAGTTGTGCAAGCTGAACATCAGCAACATCAGCCTGGACGACTCGGGCATGTACAAATGCGTGGCCACAAGCTCGGCCGGCGAGACACACACCAGCTGTCTCGTCACTGTCGAGGAAAAAGGTGCGCACAAACACCATATGCGTAACGAATCAGGCAATATTTCGTATTGAAATCATGTGCAAATCATATAAATACGTGCGTAAAAACGTGTTTTTATTCCGAATATATATAATATTCTGTATTTTTTTACAATGATAGTAAGTAGTCTTGTTTTGCTTTTACTATAATTTAATATGCTTTTCATAAAATTTGAAAATAGCAACCTGGTTTTTTATACTTTCTCAAAAAAACAACTACACAAACAGCGCCATATTGGCTGGTATTAGCAAAATTCACTTTTCTGTTTTTTCCAAACTTTAAATGACATGCCGAACTTTGTTTGTTTGTCTAAAAAACTCTAATTGACTGGACCAAATTAGAAATTCTAATTATTGTTGCAGCCGGGCTGAGGTGTTTTTTGTTGAAGTAGATTCGGCGAAAATCGAAATGTCAGCTAGCTCTTATAATCGCAGAAAGCCGACATTCCCAGTTTTGTGCTAATTTTTGGGCCAACCAGTTCTAGCAAAATATTACAAGACGATTTTTTAAATGCATTAAGGTACAACTTTTTAGCAACTAGCCCGAGTTTTCTGAGGCTTTTTGGAGCCAGCTGTATTTCGTATATGCCATACGCGTAATAGCACTTAGTTTTTAGGGGTGGGGCGAGGGTTTAAATTTAGTTTTACAGTTTTAAGCCATTTACTATTAATGTATTGCTTAAAATTTATTGATTTTTTAGTTTTTAATTATTTTTTTAATTATTAGCTATAGCACCCATGACTATTTGCTGTGAGCCTCTGTTTGTTTGTGTGTTCAACTCGGAGTGATTATTTTTCGTAACATTAGAGCAGCAATGCCACCTTACAGGGCACTTCAACGTGTTCGCATCATAACCCAATGATGTGAAATATTGTGTACAATTAGTGCAAGTAGCAATGCTTTTTACTCTTCAGTATATTTTTTGGTAAATAAATAGTACAGCAGTTGTGTGTTTTCGTGTTGGGACAAAGACAAAATCTCTTTTTAAAAACTCGGGCCTTTCCCCCCGAACGCTCCCCCAAAACAAAACCAAACAAAAAAAAAAAAAAAAAACAAACACAAACAACCAAAACCCCCCACCCCAAAAATAACAAGACTGTAGCCCCGCCCCCGCGCACCACCCACAATTTCCAACGAAACCTCAACAAACATTTAATTGGTGTAGTAGATATTTTTTGAGATAACTGCTTGAATTTTTTGCGAACATAGTTGATACTTTTAATGAAAAATATTAAATACGTCAACCCTACAGCTTTTAGTGTTAAATATTTTTGATTTTGTGAATATGTAGCTTCAATTTTTCGTTAATACAATGACTTCTATAAAAAAGTATCGAAGTTTTATGTTTAATGATTACATAATTATCTCATTTTTGGAAATGAATACTGAAACATGTATCATATTTTCAAATTTGTTCATATTTAAGAGCAAATTTTTGCAGTTACTATTTTGATTATCATTTAAGACGTACATACATATTTGTTGAACAATTCAAGTCTACCAAGAGTTAAAAATTTATAACCAACTATTGCTTAAAACTTTTGAACAGGGATTACTTATTTGGTTTTAGTTTTACGACTGTGTGACCGTAGTAAAATTATTCCTAGATTATTATTACCTGACACGGTTAGTGCGACCGCAATTATTTATTTAGTTAATTATTAATTAATTAACGTGGATTGGATTGCTTAAGATGGTTCGAACTGCGGGCAATATTTCAGAGGAAAAGAAACCACCGGAAGAGAAAAAGAAAGAGCCGGAAAAGAAAAAAGAGGAGCTGAAGCCGCCGGAAAAACCTAAAGTCAGTTTCTTTTTCATTTTTAAAATAATCAAATTCTGAAAATTAGCTGGAGTTTTAAAAAAAATGGTTAAAGCCAATCCGATTGCTCTACATACTTCCCACACTGAAATTTGATTGGCTAGTGGATTTCTTTTATGTGTAACTCCTGACAGAGACGCATGCGTTATTAATAAACGTCTTATTTCTGGAATAAAATACCAGTTACATGATTTACATGGTTTCAATAATTATTTCCCTTTCTGTCCAAATAAATAATCTTGTCGATTATTATCTCATCGATCTTATCTATCATCTGTTTCAACTTATCTAATACTTATGTTGAAAGAAAGATTAGACCCCAATTTGGAAAGACTGAAAGAAATGGAGGCGTCGGGAATCGAACGCGGGCCGCGTGCGTCGATGACAAGAATGCTAACCACTACACTACTGCCCCCAAGTCTCGTAGGCTTTATTTGGCATTTATAAGGCGTGTATTGCAGGCCCGTAGCAAGAGCCCCCAGCCGAAGCAAGTTGAGCCTCCTCCGATCAAAGTGGAGGAAGCCCCGCCCACGCCCCAGAAGACGTCGCCACAGGTACGCTCTGATCACTGATCAGCTTGCAAGGGTTCAACCAAGAGTACATAGTAGGAATTCCTACTACATACATCTATACAGACATACATGATACATACATCCCTATTATGTACTCTTGGTTCAACTTTTGGTTTTGCTCAACTATGTCTATATGTTGATTTTGTGCAGTTTATGCCACTTAGTGTATTTGAGCAGATGTGTTAAGCAATGTAAGTAACTCACCCCTCTGTGAACAGCAGCTTCTTCTGAACGTTTGTGTCACTCATTCTGACTACATAAGTCTGGCGAATTTTTTGAAGAAAAAGTTATTGCTTTACTTACGTTAATAGGAACGTTAATACGTTTAAAAATGTTTTACTTGACGAGATAAAAAGATACGAGCGTAGCTTGAGAGTTCATGCTTGCATAAATTCTGAACTACATAAAGCTCAACCAAGGATTTTAAGGAATGAAACCAAATCTGTGACTCTGTTAATTAACCTCGCGTTGAAGTCAATCTTACACTCTGCCTTGTATACTGTAACATCGTCATGTATATATGCATGATTTATGAAGAGGACTGCTAAACTCACACGCCACACATTGTCCACTGAACTTATCGGAACAGTGAATTACACTTTCACAATGGTTCTAGTTGGAGTCAAATTTCATCTTTTCAAAAGCTTGTCTTGAAGTGAGAATAAAATTATTCAGGTCAACAATCAACTTTTTAATTGCTACAGTTTCTAATGGCAATTCCCTGTCTTGGATCTCAGTAGTGGGGTTTTATCCAAGCCTGGCTTGATTGGATTAGATTTTTATACAATGAATAAAACAAACTGTGATAACCTACTTTGTGAAACTTGTGTTATGTGTCAAATTTTAGTTGTAGCTGGTATTATGTTACATTGTTTAATTTACCAAAGTTTCAATACAATCCACTGCTTTCATGTTCGGATGCGGCTCGTGGACAATGTGTGGTGGTGTGTTAACGACAGCGTGTGTGCACATATCTGTGCCTTAGTATAGTTTGTCCTTGTCCATTGTCCACATGTATGTCTGTCAGGAGGTTTTTCCCTAAGGCAGATTGAATATCTGTTCAAATGTTAATATTTCGACATCAAAATTAATTTTTGACATGAAAATCAATCTTTCGGAATCGACCTACCGACGTATTCACTCGATCTGTGTGTGCGTGTATGTGCGTTTGCGTGTGCGTCTCTGTACGTTTGTGTGTGTATGTTTGTTTATGTATGTATGTATGTGTGTTTGTTTGTATGTGTACGTTTGTGTGTGCGTGTGTTGTTTACAGCGGTCAGCTGATGATGCTTCGTACGCCTCGGACGTGTCGGAGATTTCGGATCGCTCAGAGGTGTCGAAATCGCTGGCCACCGATAGCGAAGCGCCCAAGGCCCCGGCCAAAAAGAAAGTGCCGCCCAAAAAGAGGCCAGAGCCCAAAAAGGAGGAGACCAGTCTCAGTGACCTAAAAAATGCTCTAAAAGCTGTGAAAAAGCCTAAAAAAGCGGAGGAGAAGAAAGCGGAGTCGGATCGAAGCGAAGCAGACGATTCCCAGTCCCAGTCCGTGAAGCTAGACAAACCGGTCGGGAAACGGGCCTCGCTTAGACCCGAAGACGCCGGCCAGGTGAGGCCGAATGCCGCTCGCGTGGGGGACAGACTGTTTTACTTTTTAGACTATTTTTGATTTTTTGATTTTTTCTACTTTTAGTACTTTCCTGAATGACTACATATAGTCTATTTTTTCTACTTTACACTCTACTTCTATGGATTCCGTTTTTCGTTTTGGATTTACTTTGTCTTTGTGTTTTTGTCTCGGTTTTTATGTTATATGTTTATTAACTAATTTCTCTATTAACATGGTTTACTTTTAACGTGTGGGTTGCAGTATTGCTAAGTGCATGCTCTTTATGTTGTGTAAGTGTAGGTATTATTTTTTAGTTTTATGTTTATGTATTTTATTTGTATCAAGAGTACAGAATGAAAACGGATAATTTCATTACACTATAATGTTTGCTTTTTTAGTATTGGTGTATGCGATTGTATTTTTGTTGTTTCAGTTGCTTTATTTATTCAGGTAGCGGTTATTTAATTATTTTAAATTTTATACGTTGTCATTAAAAGAGCTATTATTTCTATTCAGTAAGATAATAAAATTTAACAAAAAATAAAGATACTTAAAAAATTAAGATCAAGATAAATTACATATAATTGTTTAAGAATGAGTTTATTAGTTTATAAGCCTATCAAATCATGTAAAAAACCTTGAGTTAAAAACCAAAGTTTGTTTCTAAAAATTGTTGTCTTTGGCGACCCGCGCGTAACCAAACAAAGCAGCAGCTAATTTGTGTTTGTAAGCAGGCACTTGTGACAGGGCCGCCCCAACATGCGCTTTACCAAGGTGATACTTGTCAAGAGTACATACCTACCAGTTTCTGGCCCTCGAGTACCGCTAGCCAAAGCCAACGTATTACTTACTTAAATGCTTACCCACTTTCTGTTTTAAAGTGATACATTTTTTGTTCCTAAACCTCATTACAGCTTCATCTTGCACAAACAAGTGTGGCGGTTGGCGGTGATACTTCATCCGTGATTTCCTCTCAACCACATGACTACTTTACTGTTACCAATGCTGTTGACGTTTTTATTAAAGTTGTAGTTAACTTTTTAAATTAGTTTTTTTTGTGTCAAATTTTAATTTGTGTTCAGTTTTGATTCCTGCTTTTCCTAGCATTCTCGAGTTAAATTACAAACGTTGATTTGAAATTTCAAGTGTTGGACTGCCTAAAAGTGGATAGTCGATTTTTAAAATGGTATTTTTTAATGTCTATATTTCCATTCTAAATTGTTTTTGTTTGTATTTCATGGAATACCATTTCGAAATTTATAACGATTCATATTTTGAGGATAATTATTTTATTGCGAAAACGTAATTTTGTTAATTGAACTTAACCCAAATTCACACTTGAGCAAGCTCTTCTTTTCGAAGGCTGAAACTTTGTGCGAAAGTTTCCATTTCCGAATTGGTTGTCGGAAATGAATTCGAAAAGACGCAAAAGTCGAGTGGTGGAGCAAATCACGGTGACCAGTCCTCAGCCCGAAGACGAAGAGGTCATGGAGATTATGTCCTTCCGTCGGACTAGTATTCACCAATTTTTCGATTCCAAATTTCATGGCAAATTCGCTGATCAGCTCCGCAATAATCTGTTGACGCTCAAAGCTGTAAGTAAATTTTGGGCTGATTTTTAAATTATAAATTAAAATTTTGATAATCATTGATGATAATTTTAGAATTAATAAATGATTAACTTGAAATAATTTTAAATACAATATAATTAGTAAATTGAATTTAAAATTAATTGTTTAAATTAATATAGTTTCGATAAAACTTAAGTTAGTAAACGTAACTTATCGATGATTAACTTGAAATAAATTAGAATACAATTGTATTTATTAATTTAAATTTAATAAGTATTTTATTTATATTCTTTTCCCTATTCATATCATGATAAATCAACCATATCTGTAACTAAATAACATAAGTAAAAATAAGTATTTAGCAAAAAGTGAACCAGAAGGCGTAGAAAACAGAGTGTAAAGCCGCAGTGCTTGGAAGCCTTCCAGGTGGCAGCTAAGCAATGAAAACAATAATAAAAGTAACAAAATATTCCCAATTTTATTGAAAAGAGACTGGCATTGAGTGGAGAACCGGATTGGCGGACCAAAGCGGGGGTCAAAAAAGAATGCGTCAAAGTTGTCAAAAGTTGCTGCCACCTTTTCACGCCTGCCCTTAGCTCTCCGGTTTTCTCAACGCTCACTTAAAAAGCGCTTACTTTGGCTCGCGTTTTACCGAATTAAATGGCTTCTGTTTGAAGATTTATTATTTAGCTATATTTTTGTTTTTATAGTTTATTTGCTTATACTGTTTATAAATACACAGCGCATATAGACAGAACGAATGCATACACAGTGCTTTAGGGTAGAAACCAGAGGTAGCACAAGATATGCAAGGGCTTTAGATGTATCTAAAAACGCTCAGTAATCTGACTTTATACAAAAAAAGTGTAATCTTGATCATTTTTATAAATTAGATTTAAGCCAATCTAGGCTAGTTATGGCATTGTGACAATTTTAAAGTCTAGTTTAATGTTTTACACATGCAAGCTATGTAATATATTATAGTACCTTGAAATTTTGGCCCTCTTCAAAATTTTTCGAAATTTTATGGTTTTAACTTAGTGCACTCGGCTAAGTGAGACTTTTGGAAGAAATTATGTGCAATTATTTTTATTTTTTAAGTGTCTCGAATGTCTAGTGTGGCAATTTTCCCTTTCCAGTCTGCCATTTTTTCTTTGGTAATCGACTACGTACGTTGAGTTACAAACTGCATCTATTTTCTGTTGACGCTTGCTAGAACTTTGTCCCTAATTTTTTAAAATCTTACTGTTACTTTTTTATATCTAAAATTGAAGAGCCCGTTTTAGTGTCGATTCATACATTTAGTCGTCGCCTGCTCAGTCGGCAAAGAAAAATCATCCTAGAACATTTGGGCAGTATTGGTGGACTGAATCATTTCGCTGACTGGATGGACATACGGCTGTCAGTGTGAATCGACTCTTGAGTTCACTTTTGTGCCAGACAAACTGCAATCTTTAGGAGGGGGTAGTCTCTTGATTACTTTAGAAATAATACTTTATTTGGATAGGTTTCTTTCGTCATCTGATCTACAGCGCATCGTGCCAGGTTTTGTTTGATACAGCCAGGGGGCACGAATTTAAAAATCTTGAGTCACCGAGAAGCGAACCTAAAAAGTCAAAACTACCCTAGAAACCACTGCCTAAACCTTATTTGGTCTGCTTCGATTTCATCTTGTCCGTATTAACAAATGTCGCCACGTGCTTCTATGTAGTTTTCTAAATGTTTGATGTCAGTTAGACAATATAATCAGATTACTTGAGAAGTTTTGAGTGGTGAAATGATTTACTGAAGCAGGGTTTTTTTTTGTGCAAAACCCTGTGCAAATGCACACTTTTTTAAAATTTTGCACACAAAAGTTAAAATTTTGCACAATAGTGCACAGTTCCCGATGGGCCTGGGATATGCTGAAAATGCTCTGTTTTTAATGCAATATAGAAAAAAAATTCTGGGGGCTGCCGCCCGCAGACCCCTGCATCTACTGACATCACTGCGGCATCATCAACGGCTGCAGTTTTTATACTGCTTTTTGGCAACAGGCGCATGATTTGCGTAAATGCTGTTCAAATTGCTAGAGGTTTATTTTTCTGAAAATCGTGTTACACGTTGTCAAAAACCATAAGTTTCTAGCTCCTCAGACCTCCACACACTACGACATCTACGTTTCTAAACTAAATTGTCTCACGAAGTCGGTGTAATTGGTCCACCCAACCTGAAAGATCCCTAGATCTGCCACTGATAACGTAACAAGGGCAAATACCAACGAAGGATGTAGAAAATTTTTGCCCCAGAAATTTTTACTTTGTAAAATTTTAAGCACAATGTTTTATCAATTTTACACATTTTTCCTCCTTTGAATTTTATGGCCCGGCCAAAAAATTTCCGTTTCGTCTTTAATTAACCAAATTTGCCCGAGAAATTTCTGCATTTTCAGGGGACTGCTGTCCCAGGTCTCAGCAATGACCCAGGTTCCTAACAAGTGTTGATGAACATTATGTTTTTCAATGCAAAATTTATTTCAAAATTCTACAAAAGCTCTGGCTTCTTGGGACTGCCGTCCCTAGGCCCCGCAATCTCCAAGATTCGTCAACAAAGTGTTGCTTAAAGTTGCTTTTATAATGCAAATTTTATTTCAAAATTCCACGAAAGCTGTGGCTTACTAGGCCTTGTTAATAGATATCTTTCATCAAAGCCTATGCATGTATACACGAGTACACTATGCTGCATCTACATGTCTACACGAGTATATTAGGCTACATTTACTTGTGTTATATACACTGTATGATGTGACGTTACTTACTATCTTTTGTTTTAATTTTTCTATCGGAAAAAATTTCTGATACGTCTCCAGTTTACCAAATTGGGCCTAAAAATTGGGAAAAATCCCCCATCTTTTTCTGGGAGCTAGCAGCCCCCAGACCCCTACACCTTTTTGGTTTAGTAATCTTGCGTTTGTAAGGCGTTTTATGAGTGTTAAGATTGCTAAAAAGTGCCTTTTCGACCATTACAAAAAATCGAAAGTCATTCCTTCCCCCGACATTTTTTTCTGGGTACGCCACTGATACGTACGTACCACTAGAGGTATAAAAACGCGTATATTTGCTTCTATATAAGCGAAGAAAACAAATTCACAGTTTGCACAGAAAAATAAAGTTTTGCACACTAAAATTAAAATTTTACACAATTATGCACTCAAAATTTTTTGAAAAAAAAAACCCTGTACTGAAGGACTTTTGACAAATCAAATTAACAACAATTATCAGCTTCTGTGTCAAGCTCTGTGCCTCAGCTTTTGAAAAGACTCAAACTAATGCAAGTATATAATACTCAGAAATCGGTGTGCCAAATGTTCGATATTTTGAAAACTGTTATGTTCAAGTTATGAGAGTTACAATCATTACTCTATTTTATGTAATATAGTTTCTGAAAAGGTCCCAACACCCAACCTTAGGATATCTGATATCGAGCATTGACAGGCGTCGGCAGCAATTCTAATTTTTGACTATTACCAAGAGTACAGAATAGGACTAGTATGTACTCGTGCTATGTCCTCCTATTATGTACTCTTGCTAATACTGTAGCGATCGATCGGCAATGTCATCGTCCCCTCCCGACGGTCCCCCCCAGCCCCAGACCCAGCGGCGTCGCTCGTCGGTCCGCAAGGCCGTGGGCATTCAGGACTTTATTAACAGTAAATTCGGCAATCGACGAAATATATTCCAACCCCTGTTGCTCGAAATGAATGCGCTGGAAACTGATGCTGCCAGGCATAAGAGCAAGCCGAAAAAATTGAAGAAAAACACCAAGGTAGAGCGCTACTACAGTGCTGTGCTGAAAAACATTAGTTTTTGTATTACTTACTGTAGATATCAAGAGTATACCAATTAACTACATAATTAAGAATGCCAATTACCAATTTATTACCAGACACTCAATACGAAATAAATCAAATTGTTGTTTGACAACATGTCAACAAAATTTTTTTAAAAATTAAGAAAATTTAAAAATAATAAAAAATTCATGTTTAATGAAAATAGATTCGACAAAAAATTTTATAAAAAAATAATTTAAAATAATCTTTTAATATAGATAGTGTAAATTAACGTTGTTTTTGATGTATTTTCTTTTTTCTTTTTTTATTTGATTTTTATTAATATATGTGCAGTACATCTTATGTTGCTTTTGCACTTTAAGCTAGCTGCACGATTTAATTTCTAACGCTTTAAATGTTTAAATATTGATATCTGATCATAGTTACATAGTTAATTACTTTGTCAATTTTTTCGATGGTATGTAGTTAAAAAATGGAAATTTGAAATTCAATTTGAATTTGTTACAGTTTGTGTGTCATTAAATGTTATGAGTACGTTGAAGTGTATCTCAGTTTGATTTGTGAGACACATACTCTGTACTCCTGTTACTGTGCTTTATTAATTTCTGCCAGTAATTTAGCTTTTATTTCAGCTGAACATGTTTGGTTTCGTTCTCAAAATAAATTTTATGCCAGTAGGGACCAATTTTTCGAACCAAAAGTTCACTTATTTATTCGATGGTTATTTTTCTTGTTATATTTTATCTGGTTATATTCATTTAAATTCAGTCCGTAACGAATTACAATCACAACTCCTATTATGTAGCTTTATGTGCTTTCCCTATAGTTTTCTGGCAATACGTGTCTAACGCTTCGTTCAGTGCAACCCTCAAGAGTACATTTCAATAAGAGCACATGTTTTCAGTGTGTGCTTGTTGACAGGTGGAATATAATTGTTCTGTAATAACCTATTGTTGTCGTTATCATGTTGCGTGGTAATCTATAGAATAAGTTGCCCACGGTTCCAATTATTGACCTCAACCTAGTGACGAATCGACTCAGGATATCTGCCAGTGAAAATGCCATATCAAGTGCTCTTATTGCTAATGTACTCTTGGGGGCTACTCAGCAAGATTCAACCTGCTTATTCTGGTCCGACTAATCCAGTTGCTCATATTTTACTTTATCTTCAATTTCATTGAACATGCGTATGAAATCGATCATTCCAGCAGTGGTTCATAAATCGATCGAGGCATTGGTTTGCTCAACGGGTCTTTTCCGTTATCCCCCCGCCCAGAATCTGGAATTTACTGAGCCGGTTTATTAATTTTTGTACCAATGGACTCCTGACCTCAGGAATCAGGATTTCACAAATGCAAGTTTCAAGAATTTTTATAGTTTTTTAAAAAAGTTTATATTTTAATTTTTTTTATAAAATGAGTTTTTTTTTTCATCTCCTGAGACGCGGAAGGTGTGCTGGACACGAATTTTTGGGTATTGGACCGCTCAAATGTTAAAAATTTATAAAAATTTCAAATTTAAATTTTTTCAACAAATTTTAAAATAAGAATTTGAAAATGGTTGAAAATATATTAAAATCGGCTCAGTAAATTCCAAATTCCGGACTGGGGGGGATTACGGAAACAGACCCTGCTCTGCTGCTAATATCGGACCACAATACACCAGTGCATTGACTGGGGTCGATCGAGGCTAAATTTAAGCCCTTGCTTTGCTCAACTGCTAATAGTATCGGACCAGAATAAGTCTGGTGGTAGTTTCAGAAGCTTTACATAAGTATTTACATAAGTGGTGCATTGAGTGGGCGTGTATTGTGTTTGTTTGTGTTGTGTGCAGCCAGACCGCAAGGCTGTGCGCACGCCGACGCCAGAGCCGCCCGAGGAGGAGCCCAGCGACGAGGAGTCCGAGTCCATCTCAGAACTGCCCGCCATCACCAAGCCCACACAAAAGACTGGGCGCAGACGCAGCGAGGTAGGCTTTCTTAGTCGGACAGCGGAAGCAACTGTTGCATGATAGGAGCTTGGTCAATAGGCCGTATGGCCATGATACATGTTCATACAGATTTGCATAATTTTGGAGGGCTTCCTCTCCTAATCCACCAAAAAAGACATTTAATTTTTAAGATATTTGTATAAAAGCGCCGAAATAAGTCATTTTTAAACACTTTCTCTCAGATTTTTGGGACCTTGCCTCCGGGCCTTGATGTTTTTGAGTGGATTTCCCCCAGTTGCCCACATCTTACTCGTGATGGCCGTCCAGGTAGAAAATTATCAAAAAATCACGTTGGAAATTATCAAAAAATCACATTAACGATGTTGACCTGGCTTTTGATAATTTTACTGGCTGAACAAATTACGGCTGGAAGTACGAATCGACACCTATGCTGCAGAAATAGCATTGCTGTATTTGCAACAGTTTCTTCTGTACTGGCTTAGGGACGAATCCGTACAATTACGAACACGGACGGTTCTATATGACCAAGGTTGCCGCTATAGAAATTAGAATTAAGGATCTAGCCAATCAAAATGCCGTATTCGTGCGACTAACTAATCACTGGCCGAATCCTTCACTGATTCTGATTGGCCTGGGAGCACCCGCATACATAAGACATAAGGTCCGGTACATGAATTGTTTAGCTGCACTAGCTGAGGATTTCAAGAATACTAAAAATTAGGAATTCAGTATTCAGTCAATAAATCTGCTTTTTTGTTGTCCTTTATTGCATATGGAGTGGCTAGATCCTTGTTCCTCCATTTTTTATCCCGTCTTACCTAAGGCCCTATATAAATACATACACATATTTATAGATTTTATTTTTTTTCGAAAATGTCCGTTTGGCATGACTTTTATGGAAGTCTTAATTTTCTTAGTTGATGTTTAAAATTTGTTTTGTCACGTTGACTGCATGGTTCTCCGAAATCCCTCAACCCTCACTTCAGTTCCTCACCCCGGCATGTTTTTGTATTCCTTCTCTTTATGTTCTATGTGTTACATTAAATATTCAGCTTAATTTATGTAATAATTAAATTATAATTTACTTGCTCTGTTTTCAAAAGTTCAAAAATTAAGGTTACACATACCTTATATATAGCTAGGTTGACTGTTATTTCTGTGATAGGAGGGATACCACATACATTAGCTGGTGTCGATTCGAAACATTAATTTTTTTTATCATGTTTTAAAAAAGTTTACAGAGTGTTGTTAGATATATTATAAAACGGGTTGCTATGTAGTTATTGTTCAATAGTTTACAAAATTTGTTTCTATTCAAATTATAATTTGTAAACTACAGAAACCTAGGTTTATACTTTTAGTTTTAAGGTTTGTTTTTTTAATTGAAATTATTAATTTATTTACAGTACATTGCAAAAAAAGTTTCCAATTCGTTACTGGTAACGAACATTCGTTACCAGAAAAAGACGAAGCTTCGTCCAAAAGGACCAAGGCTTGTCCTAAAAGACGAAGCTTGGTCCAAAAAGACGAATGTTTGTCCAAAAAGACAAAGCTTCGTTACCAAAAAAACGAAGGTTTGTCCAAAAGGACCAAGTTTTGTCTTAAAAAAGACGAAGCTTGGTCCAAAAAGACGAACGTTTGTCCAAAAAGACAAAGCTTCGTTACCAAAAAAAGACGAAGGTTTGTCCAAAAGGACCAAGTTTTGTCTTAAAAGTTTAATATTGAATTTAATTTTCAGTATGGTTTGATAAAATTTGATTCATGTAGGTATTTTGTATCAGATTTGGTTTTTTTAGTTTTCAGCTAGATAAAATTTAATAAAAGAAATGCTAGTTTAGTAATATTTTTTTCACTGCGGATTCTAAAAATATTTATTATCAGATAATTGTTAAGCTAAAATCTCAAATCTGAAAGAGCGATTGTGGAGAGAGAGAGAGAGTATTTTAGTGATATACTTTATATTAATTATTTTTATTAAATTAATATATACTTTATATTACTTATTTTATTAAGTTAATGAATGGTTAATTTGTTAATTTATTGTATTTGTTGATTATTAATTTCAATTAATTAGTAACTATATAATTTTATTAATTTGATTAATGTGTGTAGGAGGAGGAGAGACAACGCAGAGGTTCAGCCCGACCTGGCGAAAAATTGGAAGATCAAAAAAGGGTATAGTCATAAAAAAATGCCATTTATGCGCCGGCTGAAAAATGCTTTCTCGCTTTTTCGCATGTCAATCTGCGCTGCTTTTTTTGTGCAACGCTTCTCAAGTCAGTATTTAGATGCTGCATCTATCTTTTTCTGGGATTTCAGGTCATAAAGGGCGGTAGATTTTGCATGATATTTTTTGTAGTGCCTGTTTTTTTCGAACTTCTTCGATTTTTTTTGGTTATTTTTGAATTTTTCTGAACACTTCTATATTTTTGATCATAAAGGCCTATTTACACAGGGCTCATTTTGCTCCATGGCGTACGCCATGGCGTATGAGAGGGCGCATGAGCGGGCGCATGAGAGGGCGCATGAACGATGGCATGAGCGGGCGCACACGCACACTTGCCTACTGCATTGTGTGCATTGTGTGCATTGTGCTTGTGTGCATTGTGTGAGCGGGTGCATTCTGTTTTCACACAGCCTGCTGCATTATTTCACACAACAATGCAGTAGGCAAGTGTGCGTGTGCGCCCGCTCATGAGCCCTCTCATGCGCCCGCTCATGCGCCCTCGTGTGAATAGGCCTTAAAGTTTTTGTGTTTAAATATTTTTGTTTTGTTTCCTTTGTCTTAAAATTTCATTTTTTCCGCGTACGTAATTGAAAAACTACTACTACTCGTAGACTATAAAAATTTAGTATGTATTTCTCTTTGCGTAAAGCTTTTTGGCTAAGTACCAGCTTTGACCGATTAATCAATTCAACCCCCCCTCCCCAACACTTTTATGGTAAACCTCAGAAATCATCACGAACGAGTTTTTGTGAAAAGGATCTCCTCACATTATCTTTTCTGAAAAGTCAGCACAATTTTGGGTATTTTTTAATGGATTAGGTGGGTGTGTCTTTAAAATTAAACCGGACAGACCACCCCCAATTTCTTAGCAGCCGGCCACCTAACCTCCTGCTTAGCACACAGTGTCCCCCCCCCGCCCGTTGCTTTGTTTGGCTTGTAGCCTGTCGCTTGTGTTTCTTAGCCACCCCCCGCCGGCGAACCACAGAAGAGGCCGTCCCAGCCGGAACTGGTGAAGCGGCGACAAAGTTTGCGACCAGGCGAACGAAGCGAAGACGCCAAGGTGAAGCCAGCAGTCACGGACACAGGTGTACATGGGGGTCTTGGGGGGGCAAGCTTTCCCCAGATTTGAGACTTCGGGGCAAGCCCCTTCCCCTCAGATTTGACCCATCGAGACAAGATCCCGCTTCGGTGTTGAAAAAAAGATGCCCGAAAACTCAAAATTTGTCCCAAATCGCTTTAAAATGGTTCAAAAAATGAGCAAAACGCGAAAAATATAGCGAAAAATATCCAATTTCTGCAAAATTTCCCATTTTGGACAAAAATTGGATTTTTTCGTCGTTGTGAGTTCAAGTCCCTGAAGCGTCGGAACAAGACCCCTAAAATTTCAAAAAATCCGGGACAGGCCCCCCAGACTTGAGACCCCATGTACATGTATGGTCACGGAATAGTCCATTCGTACTGTAATCATGTGTCCGTTTAGTCGGCACCGTTGCCACCAATGGCGTCACGGTTCACGCATAGTATCTCGTCGGCACACTCGTTGTTTTATGTGTCACGTGGTGCTTTCCAAATTTACGGTAAAACCGGACACACGGTAAACTCTAATAACTGTCTACTGTGAACTTTTTTAAAAAAGTCAATTATTTGCGTGTGCAGTTCGAAAGATCGAGGTATTTACAGCTGCTAGTCCAAACTATGAACCATATTACAACAAAATGTCGCTGATGGCAGAAATAGTTGGCTGAACGGACACACGGTTGCAAGGTTGAATCGACCTCAATGGTCCAGCGGCATGAGTCTAAATGTGTAGCATATATCAGCAAAAGCTTTATTAGTTCTTAGCTTGAGAAGATACGTTTGATATGTCTAGGCCACAAGCAAGCATGCCGTTGTGACATTCGGTAGAGCTTTTTATTCTCAAACAAATTAGACAATAGAAGATGGTAGAACAATTATTTAATGTTTGGCTAAGGGTCTTATCCAAAATTGGATTTATCGGATAAGATTTAACTTTTTTTCGTCCATAACGCAGCGTCAGTTAAAAGTAATTTACTGAAACTTGGCACACACCGACATAATATATGTAAGCCATGTAGACAGGCATTTCAGTCGGCTATTGTAATTTTGTGCTGTTTTATTAGCAAATTTAGTTTAAATCTAATCCGTTAAGTCCAATTTTGGATAAGGCCCCAAGACTTTAAATTGACTTTTCAAGTGTAACTATCAAAAGAAAAGTATTCGATATTTTGAAATAAATATATGTACCGGTAGTCGCATACGGATATCTCATGTTGACTTTGGAAATAAAACTACTGCACCACAGTACTCAAGTCTCGTGGGACCTATTCTTATTAATTTGTAGCATAATCAGACAATGACAATATAAAGTGATTTGGACAAAATTTTATTGTGTCTTTATGAACCAACACAGTAAACCAAAGTTGGTGAGTCTAAGTAATATTCGCGCTGTATGTATTGCTTTGCTTGGCTTACATTGCTTATTAAATATAGCCGGAAGGTCAGATAGTGATGTAATTGTATGTACTGTCATTGTATTTAGAAATTATTGGTAAGTTTAGTTTGGCAGAGTTATGTTTGTGAATATTTTCGCATTAAGCCCGGTTGATACTTGTCCATAAGGATGTCTTGGATGATCCAAATTATTGGAAAACTGCTGGGAACAACTATATACATCCTTTACCCATGTCTTTAGTTGAACATTCCAGCTGAATTAGTAGCCAGTAGACACTCACGAGTCCAGAGCTCTAGACAACGTTCAATTTTACAATTCTAGGGTACAACTTTATTTCCTTTGCTTTGGTTTATGGACAGTTCCTCTGACTCAGACAAGTATGAATCGGGCTTACAAAAGCACAGCCTCGAAAAAAGTATCTGGCGACATCACAGTTTTGAATTAGTCTCAGGACGCATTTCTAGATGATTTCTGACTGTTGGACTTGCTATTAATTTACAAGAAAAACATTCTGTTGTGAGTACACAACAGGATCATTTAATTTTGTTTGTAACTTGAAAAAAAATTTTTCATTAGATTTTCAGTGTGAAAAATGATGTACTCAGTGCTGCTAGCAGAGTAGGTTTAATGACGGATTGGGTTTTGTGTTTCAGAGACGAGGCAGTATCGACACACGCAGACAAAGGTGGGTTTTTTGCGTTTTTCACTACTGTTTTCTCTGAGCAAATGAAAAATTTCAGGTTTCAAATAGAAATTCAAATCTCTTCTACCACATATAGAACCGCGTGTGTGCCAGAAAATGGCACGCATCTACGAGCGCGCCAAAAGCAGGCAGTATTTTTGTGTTTTTTTGTTTTTGATTTCTATTATGTTTCAGTGTGCAAGAGTTGTTGGAGAAAGATTCGACCCCCCTAGTCGCAAGTGGAGAGGGCGGACCACCCAAAATTGTCAACTGCCCCGAAAATGTCACATGCGAAGAAGGTTGGCGAAAGTCTAGCTTGAATTGAGAATCATTCACTAATAGAAATTGTTTTATAACCTATTATGATCCAAAAATAATGATTTTTAAATTTTGATTGACTACTGAAATATAATTTTAAAAATAGAAGAGTAACAACAACCAACTTAGTAAAAAGAATAACCAAACCACCATCCAAGCAAAAAAACAAAAAATTTAGTTCTGCACTCAGAAAATTTTTATTCTAGAACAATATTATCAATTTGTCATTCATAAGAATAATTACCCCCGTATTTTGTCAAGCTAAGATGATTGATAATTATGGTGGCTTGGCTTACACCCAAATAAAATATTTCCAGATTACATATATACTCGGAAGTAAAACGTGAGAATGTGTGCTCAATAGTGATCATTCCGTTCTAAACTTCACCAGTATGAAGCAGATTGAATTCCTAATTTTGTTTTCAAAGAGTACTATTATGAAAGAGAATATGATTGGTTGTTGTTGTTTCAGGAGAGCACGCGGTGCTGATGTGCACGGTGGAGGGATCCCCAGCCCCCACCTTCAAGTGGCTCAGAGGCATGCGCGAGGTGATCCACGGGGGGCGATTCAAGCACCTCACCGACGGAAAGGAAAACACCATCGCCATCATCATTCAGGTACCCCCAGCCACAGCACAGCCCAAATGGTTGTAGTCAGTTTGAATGTCTCATCAGCCGGATTTCGTCTCAAATGAACCAATAAGCGCGGTTCGTAGTTCGTACTTGTCCTTAAGGCCAGAGGACCCTGATAATAAAATATAATTTGTTGTTTTCGTAAAGAAATCACGTGTCTGTTTGTGTGCCATGGTGAGACTTGAGAGGACTAGTGATTGTTGTAGAAAGTGCGTCAGCAGGACGACGGGCAGTTCACGCTGACGGTGGAGAACGAACACGGCTCGGACACCGTCAACATCCGGCTCTACGTCACAGAGAAGGGCGGCATGGACTTCCGCGCCATGCTCAAGCACAGGTCCGCCTCACTTTACAACTGGAATGGATTAAGTAGATTAGAGAAGTAGTAGAATGAGATTTAGCAGATTATATAGAGATGATTAGAGTAGACGTAGAACTACAGTTGGTGTATAATTTGGCTTTATATCAGAGTCGTGTGAGAAGACGTTTCACCAATGGTGGATTGTTTTCATGTGTTATAATCACTCAGGGGCTGTTGTGTAGTGGTTAGCATTCTTGTCGTCGACACAAGCGGCCCGGGTTCGATTCCCGGCGCCTCCTTTTTTATCTGTCTTTCGAAATTGGGTCATCCTCTTTCTTTCACCATTTAAGGGATGTACTGATGTGAGTCGGAATGGAGTTTAGCTAAGAACTGGACCTCGAAGGCGTAGTATCTTCTTTTCAGAGAATACGAGCAATGGGATCTGGATCGGTTTGCCCTCGAGGACGCGAGTCTCAAGAAAAAAGAGGAGGAGAAACCCGCCTTTCAGAAACCAAAAAAGGCTAGTCACGACCCAAATGTTTGGCTATGCAGCTGTAAATTTGTTTTTTCTTTTTGTTTTATTTTATGTATGTGTTTAGTGTCTTCTTCTTCAGAAGTAGTTTGAATACCAAAGTACAGATATTTTTGGTTAGACTGTGACTACACTTTATTGTCTGTGATATGCAAGTACCTACTATATCTTGTTTAGCAACAACCTCGCTTAATTTTTTTATTCTGGTGTATTTTTTGCTTTGAATTATTGCTTTGAAATGTAGTTATTTTGGTAACTGTGTCTGCCACTTACACGGTCGAGAAGTTGTGTTGAAGTTTTTTCATTTAGAATGCTGACTATTCACAACTCCCTTAAGTTCTAAGTCATCTGCGTGAGTGTTTTCTTTATTTTTATATTTATTTTGTTGTGTTTGTTGTTTCAGAAGGCAGACTATTTCCAGAAGGAGCTGGAAGACGTGCGCGTGAAGCAGGGCGTGGACAAACAGGCCAAGTTCCAGGCCATCTTCTCCAGGGCTAACGCCAAAGTCCGCTGGTTCAGGGCCCCCAACAACAGAGAAATATTCAATGTGCGTATCATCAAGAGTACAGAATAGGATCGTATTATGTGCTCTAGGTATCATCAACACTACAGTACATAATAGGAAGAGTATGACACTCTTCCTATTATGGCTTTGGGCGTGCGTCCAATGCGGAGCGCAAAATAGTCCGTTTATGTACGGTTTTGAGGGGGAGGGACCCCCTTAACTGAAGACCCCGTACTCAACTGAGGGGGGTACCCCCTCCTCAGTTCGATACCCAGTACTCAACTGAGGGGATACCCCTCCTCAGTTCAGTACCCCATCTTCAGTCGAGGGGAATACCACCCCCCTCATTTCAAGACACTGAGAAAGACCTTGCGCTACCCCCCCTCTCAGTTCAGTACCATGTCTTCAGTTGAGGGGGGGGGGGGTGGTAGCCCACCCTGAGTTCAGCATATCGACGAAAGTCTTTGTCAGTGTCTTAAAATGAGGGGGGTACCCCCCTCAACTGAAGACGGGGTACTGAACTGAGAGGGGGGGTAGCGCAAGGTCTTTCTCAGTGTCGAAAGAGGGGGGGCCCCCTCGACTGAAGATGGGGTACTGAACTAGGAGGGGACCCTCTTCAGTACTGGGTATCGAACTGAGGAGGGGGTACCTCCCCTCAAAACCGTACATAAACGGACTATTTTGCGCTCCGCATTGGACGCACGCCCAAAGCCATAATAGGAAGAGTGTCATACTCTTCCTATTATGTACTTTCGGTATCATTTATCGAAAACATCGTATTGTATTGTTTCGAGAATAGAGAATGCGATAAATACAGAATGACATATACTTTAAACGCAAGCGTATTTGTACTTGTTTCTGTTCCTGTAGTAGAGAGTCGAATTAGTGTCCACTTGCCACCGGAGACACTGAAAACTGATTTTCTCTATACTTTTTTCCAGTGTTCAAAAAACTTAATTGTTTTAGGGTTTGCTTGTAGTTTTTTACAACAAATCTGGTGTCGGGGAGTGTTTTTTATTGAAAATGTGCCAATTTTGTTTATGGTTGATACAGGCATTTTTGTAAACTCACTCTGCTTGAGTCATTAGTCCGTGTCCGTAAGCCAGTATATGAATCGCACTTACGGATGACTGCCTCGCTTACGGACTACAAGTGATGAATGGAAGAGGATACCTCAATTTTAAAAGAAAGAAAGAAATACAAGGCCCTGGAATGGAACTGCTGACCTCTACTCCAAAGCTCCCAATTACAACACAGCAGTGGATGTGACAGTTGTGACAGTTGCAGGGCATGAAGTACAAGATCATAATGGAGAAGGAGATGTTGACGCTGCAAGTGAACAACCCGGAGATGGAGGACGGAGGGAAGTACGTGGTCGAGGCCAACGGCATCAAGTCGGAGGCGTATCTGTACGTCGAAGGTATGACCAGCTGGAATAAGTCTATTACACTAATTCAATTTTAACACTACCTCAGCCTAGGCAACGTCGATACATTCTTGCCAATGTGCTGCTTTAGGAACTCAGATTTTTTTGCATCATGCTTCACATCGTCACCAAGAGTAACTCTGAATTTACTCGACGAAGCTGTTTTAGTTGATTGGATTAGTCATCACTCCATATTTTGTATTTGAGTGGAAGTATTGTATACACCTAGAAAGTCCAGAAAGGTGAGACAGTTAGTACTACCAATGTACTCTTGGTGCTTTTAGTAGAAAGATAATTTGCTTGTGTTTTAGAGCCGCCGCCCGTCTACACATTCACCAAGGATCTGCCAGCGACCCAGGAAATCACGCGGACCCGTGAGGCCATATTGGAGTGCAAAGTGTCCCACCCCCGCGCGCCTGTCAAGTGGTATAAGGACAAGCAGGAGATCAAGGTGAGTCACGCCTACAGCGGGGACAAGTTATGCCACAGGATAGTAAGCTTCTCGCAGGTTGCTTTTACCCTTACAGGTGGTTTCGCAAACCCGCGTTCTACGTAGTAGCATGCAGAAGAGCGTTGGTCAACTCTTTTTCAATGAATTATATTCTAATCTGTCACTTGTGCTACCGATCACCTTAGTTTTAGTATAACATAATATACATAATAAAAAAGACTGCGCTGACTTTCCTTGGATTTTGAAAATAGTGATAATGTTTGTGAATAATTTTCAGCGAGACGATATTCGATTTTCGATCGAGAAGGACGCAGTGGGGCGATGCCTGCTGACGATCAAATGTGTGGAGCAAAACGACGAGGGAGAGTGGATGGCCAAGATCGACGATCTCAACTTCACTGTGGCCAATGTCTACGTCGTCGGTAGGGGATTAGCGGGATTGAATGGATTAGGGATTAGTGGAGTGATGTGGATTGAGTGGATGGCCTAGATTGACGATCTCAACTTCACTGTGGCCAATGTCTACGTCGGCGGTAGGGGATTAGGGGGATTGAGTGGATTAGGGACTTGACTGTGAATCCTCAGCTAAGCTTTAACTGTACTAGTCTTATTGGTGTAGCGTAATTACCGATTCCTGAAATTTTAGCCAAAATGTGGTGCAGTGGGTTTATGCGATTTCAGAGCCCCGCTTCGAGTTCGTGGTTCCCCTGAAGTCCCAGAAAGTGCCCGAGCGCCAGCACGTTGCGCTTGAGTGCGAGACCAACGACAAGGACTGCGAGGTGGAGTGGTTCCACGACGGGGTCAAAATTATCGTACGTCAAGCCATTTATATACTATAAATTAATGGCACACATGTTGTTTGGGGGATGGGAGTGAGGCCCCCGAAAACTCTGCTATTCAATGTGTATTTTAGGGTTTAAACAAGTTTTTTTGAACTCTATTGTAACCAGTTGTGGAGAAATTTTAAAAAAAAAGATGAAAGTCGACCTAGATTTTGGCTAAATAATTGTTAAAAACGCTCAGAAAGTTATCACGCTCTGTGGAGATATTCTAGGAAGGGGGACTATTTTCTTCTGTTTCTTTGTGGTTGATGAAAGCAATCTATTTTCAGATGGACGGCAAGAAGTACGAGGAACAGAAGACGGGTCGACGTCGGAAGCTGATCGTGAAGGACTCGAACCCGAACGACGACGGCGAGTACAAGTGCACGACCAAGGACGACAAGACCATGGCACAGCTGATCGTGGAGGCCGCCAACAAGTTCATCGAGAAGCTCAAGGACACCAGCGAGGTGGAGCGCGGGGACGTCGTGCTACAGTGCCAGGTAGGGCATATGGTATAGTGTAACGGGGGTCTGTGTAGGGCATTTGCCTTGACGGACCGATCCCGTCCATGGATGTCAGAGCCATGTAGGTAGTGATCCCCACCGAACAATCGGAGATGAGCACCGGCATCCAATAATCGTCGCGGCTTAGCTGCTTCGGTCTTGGACGTCAGGTCCACGGGAACCTTTCCCTGCACCCTACTCTGAGCCAAGCACGCACACACACACACATACACACACGCGGATGTATGCCGGTTTCAGACGAAGGACACGAAGTCTCCGGCTCAGTGGTTCACGAAGGGCCGACCGATCCAGTCGATCCCGGGCGGGAAGTACGAGACCAAGTCCAGGAACGGCATCCACCAGCTGACCATCCGCAAGCTGGTGATGGAGGACGCGGACAAGTACGAGATAGAGACCGGCGGACTCACTGGATTCTGCAAACTCACCGTCCTCGAAGGTATCTCTCTATATATTTTTTAAATTTGAAGTATATGTTTTTTACACGCAGTATTTTGAGCTGTAGTTACATTCTTTATTGAAAAAAGTTTACTCTTGTCTCACGCTGTGTAATTGTTTATGCTGACGGCGTCTCTGTTAGGTGTCCCTTTTAATGGTGTAAAATCCCCGATTTTTTTATAAACCTCGATTTCACGGTGAAAGTTTGCCGTCGAATTATGTAAGTCAGCTATTTCTGTGAGGGTGCACTTCATTAAACTTTTTGTACACATGCGTGTAACAGGTCAAAATTTTTGGGGAGCCTTTCCGGCCTAATTTTGGTGACCCTTCCACCCTTGTCGGGCAATAATACCTTAAATTTTGTCAAATTTCTCAAAAAAAGTGTAGTTTTCACTAAATTTCGCGCAAATTTCCGGGACCCTTCCCCCAGCCCTCGATTTCGGGGATCACCCCCCTCCCCCTCGTACATGTACGATTCTACAGTAAGGTGTGTTGTGTCGTTTTCAGCGGAAAAGAAGCCGTATCTGAACTGGAAACCGAAGAAGATCGAAGCGGAGGTGGAGAAGCCGTTGATCATCAAGATCCCGTACTCGATCAAGGGCACGAAGCAGGGCGACCCCAAGGTGGCGCTGCGGAAGAACGGCGTGGACGTGACCGATGACCCCAACATCGAGGTGGTCATTGGGCCCGACTACGTCCAGCTGAAGCTCAAGAGTCCCAAACAGTCCGACCGCGGGAAGTGGGAGATGGACCTGGGCAACAGCGGCGGGGTCGCCACTGCACCCTTCGATCTAGAGGTCAAAGGTCGGTCTTAAACTCACTACCGCTGCTTATGTACACTTTTAGTGCTTTTTTTAAATTTTAAGTATTTTTGTTTTTTTAGTTGTTTAAAAAAAAAAAAAAAAAAAAAAAAAAAAAAAAAAAAAAAAAAACAAAAAAAAACAACAAAAAAAAAAAAAAAAAAAAAACTTCATAAACTTCACTTGATAATTATTAGTGTTCCTGAAATATTCGCCTAGTTTCGCACTTTAGTGTGTCCTATTGTAAACGAATAGCTAAGTCTTAGTCTTTAACGAAAATTGAAAAAACCCAAAAGTCAAGTTTCGTTTAGCTGAACTTAAAATATCCTTCTTTGATAACATATTATATACCTTAGTTATTGTTACTTAAAAAATTATTGGCTGGTCATGAACTTTTCGACTTCGAGTCACAGCCTACTAGTGTCAAGAAGGGAAGGGGGGATTCTTACTGAAAGAAAGACAGCATCAACATCAGAATGACCCAGGGGGGATTTGAACCACGCATCTCTGAATCTGCAGACCAGCGCTCTACCGTTGAGCTATGTACTGGGCCGATGATGATCTGTCGGAGATCCCTTTAAGTTACTTCACACGAGTGTGCGTGTGTTTGCAGACAAGCCTGGTCCACCCGAGGGCCCGCTAGTGGTGTCGGACGTGACGGCGGAATCGTGCAAGCTGAACTGGAAGCCGCCCAAGGACGACGGCGGGGCCCCGATCAAGAACTACGTCATCGAGGTCCAGGAGGGCCGCACGGGCCAGTGGAAGAAGCTTGGAGAGTGCAAGGGCACTGAGTTTAAGGTCAGGAGCCAGTGATGTCTCTATTACTGCGTAGAAAATAGGTAGTGGTTGTGTGAAGTTTATATTATCAAGAGTACATAATAGGAATAGTATGACATTCTTCCTATTATGCCTTCGAGTTCGCGTCCAATGGGGAGCGCAAAATAGCCTATTTTTGTATGATTTTGAACTGAAAGGGGAGTGTACTCTTGATAATATCGACTTGACTGAGGTTTATGATTAGTCTTGATTTTCTAGATATATATTCTGTTTACTTGCTCCAAGTGAAGCAAATGTGAAATCTAATTTCAGCCGAAAAATTTGAAACCGAACGAAGAGTATAAATTCCGGGTTCGAGCGGTCAACGAGATCGGCCAATCAGAACCGCTGACCGGCGAATCTTTCTTGGCTAAGAACCCTTTTGGTGAGATTCTAGCAAACTTTCCTTTTGTTTTTTTATCGACTTAATTTTAATTTTTTTAATTTGTCTTGGGTGTGTTCGTTATTGACTAATTTAATTTGATTTGTTGAGAGCATGGTTTATATTGATTTGCTGCATATATTTTGATTTATTTGGCTAACTACATAGTTTAGTGTATAATTTGATTTAGTTATTATTTAATTAATTGATTTTCAATGCTATAGTTACGGGTTTGTTAGTTAGCTGTTGGTTAACATATCGTCTACTAATACTAGAGCAATTTAAGTTTTTTTATTGTTTTGATGTTTAATGTTTTTATTGACAATAGTAGTTGAGTGAGTGATTAATAGCCAACTAACAAAGCTAACACCGAGTATCGAGAGTACATGAAAATAGATAAGGTCTGATTGGTTACATGTGGTCAAAACACTGATCTAAATTGTTTAAATTTGAAAATTATTCAAACGTGGACAAATTTCTCAGCATTTTGGCCCATAAAATACAATTGCTGTCAGCTCAGTTGAAATTATGTACTCTGGAACTCGATAGTATGTTCACAGCACAACC
The DNA here is from genome assembly GCA_030248245.1 of Trissonchulus sp. WLG1_4. NCBI lineage: Eukaryota > Metazoa > Nematoda > Enoplea > Enoplida > Ironidae > Trissonchulus > Trissonchulus sp. WLG1_4. The sequence goes on from JASANF010009238.1 coordinate 41,749, forward strand.
GGTTGCCCCTGGAAAAATCAGAAATAACCACTTGAATCAGTCCAATGCAGTGTTAGTGGCCTCAGGTTACTATTTCTCCGGTGGCAACTGTTCTGCTTAAAGCCCGGTTGATACTCGTCCTCAGTGACACATGGACAGGAACGGACAAGTTGACAAGTTTTGGTCAGCTGCTGCGCAGAATCGATACAAGCGCTCTGGCTGATTTTGTGTATACGATCTGCAATTGACTCCAACTTTATCCCTGCGAAAAGTTGACTTACTTGGCGAGGCTGTTGTCTCAGGGTCGCTTGAGGACTAAACGATAGGGACAAAGACAAGGACGAGTATGAACCGGGCTCAAGCCAGCGGGCTTGTGTCCACAAACGCTGCATTGTGACTGATGGGGTGGAATTCCAGAGACGCCGGGCAAGTGTCGTAGTCTGGAGGCGGTGGATGTGGACCGGAACTACATCAAGCTGATCTGGCACCCCCCGGAGAGCGACGGGGGCGCGGACATCCAGCTGTACACGGTGGAGCGCCGGGAGAAGGAGCAGAAGGACTGGCTGCACGTGGCCGATGTCCCCGCCGGGGAGGCGCTCGAGGCCGTCGACCAGAAAGTGGTCGAGGGAAAGGAGTACTACTATCGAATCAGGGCCGTCAATAAGGCCGGAGTCGGTGACCCCTGCGATAAGGCGGGCCCCATCATGTGCAAGGGGAAACGAGGTGGGTACTCCAAAAATGGGGGGCTGTTTTTGAGGGGCTTGGGTGGGTACTCCAAAAAAAGAAGTGTTTTTGTGGGGCTTTCGTGAATACTCCAAAAAGGGGGGCCTGTTTTCATGGGACTACGAGGTTTATGAGACATAGCCTCCTGTGTGGAAGATTGTGTCGCAGTAGCCCACAGCACTCCAAGGGTTCCCCATTTGTCAGTTTATGGGGGTCGCATAGAACTTGTCCCATTGGGTAAAATGTGGGCCAAACAGATATAGATTTGGCTAGATTACTCTTCTGTACGACTTGAGGGAGTAAGAGTATGCAAATAGTGGAAAGTTGTGTTGAAACTTTTTCAAATTCAGCCAGTGTTGACGCATAGAACTTTGTCCTCAACATTTATTCCAGCAAGAGTATGACACTCTTCCCATTGGCCAGCTTGGCAGCACAGTAGATGCGTTGCAAATTAAACGACCAAAAAGGTCCCAAATGGGATTGTACCATAATGAGTACTAGGACCCAAACAGGCCTGTACACAAATGAGACCAATTTTTAAAGCTATCAGCCAATCGGATTGGAGCTACCTTTTAGCTCCGCCCCAAAAAATGGTACAAAATATATCTTTTTAGTTACAATTCTGTTTTATTGCTTTTTTTGTATAGCTTTTAAGTTGTTTTATTTTGGATCATGAATTGTTTTTTGCATGTTTCGTAATTTTGTTTGTATATAGACTAGAGTACGGTTAGCAATCGGTTGTCTAACACTTTTAATTTTTTGTTCATTTTTAAGCAAGAGTGTCTTTTCTGATTGTGTTTGTTGAGTAATGCTGTCAAAGTTTATACTGAGTATATACAGTGCTTCCGGAATCAAGTAACTTTGGCTCCGTTTTGACTCCGGCATCTAGCCTATAGAAAGTAATTCTGATCGGTACTGTGCTCCACAGTCAACCCAGAAAATACTTCTCAACCATTTCTGATTAGTTTGTCGCATTGTGAATGGTATATACGATCAAGAGTATATAATATGAAGAGTATGACACCGTTCCTATTATGCTGTGGGCCTTGCGTCCAATGCGAAGTGCAAAATAGCCCTTTGTTGTACGGTTTTGAGGGAGCGGGGAGGATACCCCTTCAGTTCTAGACGTAGTGCTATTATGTACTCTTGGTACAATCCATTCAAAAGTGAGCCACGTCTGATAATCTAGTATATAAATGTGTATAAAGCATTAATTAACGCATTTCAGCTAAGCCCACGCTAGACGCTAGCAACTTGAAAAACATCAAAGTGAAAGTCGGCGAGACGATCAAGTACGAGATCCCAGTCAGCGGGGAGCCGCCCCCCACCGTCATCTGGGCACTGAACGGAAACGAACTGAAATCCGCCGGCCGGGTCAAAGTTCAAGCGCTCAAGGACAAGACTGTGCTCAAAATCGACAGTGCAGAGCGAGGGGACGCCGGGAAAATCAGTCTCACCCTCAAGAATGATGTCGGGGAAGAATCGGCTGCTGCTCAAATCATAGTCGTTGGTAAGGCTGATGGCGTAGTGGATGGCGTGCTTGGTGCGGAGATGTTGAGGTGTCGGATCGATTCTTACCATTGCGATCATTTTTGATAATTTTTTTTACATGGCTTGATACATCTATTTCAGGGACTGAGCTAAGGCTGAAAAGCTAAGCTAGGAGGTGTTATAAATGGTTGTGGATTTACAACCTAAACTTAAAATTGTCTGTATTTTCTGAACCATTTATCTGACTAACTGTCAATGATAGCCAGACTCCTTGATTTACTGTATCTTCACATTTCTGTAAAACATAAAAGACGTAGCGGCAACAATGTCCCACTACAACATCCGAATGGTATCACTTGGAGCTCATCCTTTGATCTTATAATGCTGGAATTTAATTTATTGGGCTGTGGGTTTTAGGTAAGCCGACCCCGCCGCGAGGGCCCCTGGAGGTGAAGGACATCGTGTCTGACGGTTGCACTCTGACCTGGGACCCGCCAGAGGACGACGGCGGAGAGCCCATCGAAGGTACTCACTCACAGACCACATACAATGCTTATGAGCACTGTCAACATTCATTGGCTTATCCTTGTACTCTTATGCTGATGCTGTCATGAGTATACTTGTGAACAGTTATACGCGTTTAAGTACTTGTACTCTTGTGTCAACGTTTATACGCTTTGTACTATTGCACTCTGAAGTATAAAGAAAAAATTGATTTCATTTACTGTGGCTATTATTAATATTTTGCTATACTTTTACATAAATTAGACCTCTTCATACTTGTGTGAAGTAAGATAGGCCCCCTGGAGTGCTTGAAGGGATTTACGACAGCTCCTCGTCGGTCCAGTAGCTCAAGTGATTAGAGCGCTGGTCTGCAGATCCAGAGATAGGTGGTTCGAATTCCCCCTTGGTAATTTTGATGATGCTGTCTTTCGATAAGAATCCCCCCTCCCTTTATTGACACTTGTACTTTGAAATTAATAGGCTGATTTAGTTTATTACTATTATAGATGGTGACTATGTGAGGCTATATTTCAGAGTACATCATCGAAGCCCAGGATATGGATGAGCGAGGGAAATTTGTGGAGGTGGGTCGATGCCCGCCGGACAAGTGCGAGAAGGCCATCAAGGGGCTCAAGGACAAGAAGAACTACAAGTTCCGGTAGGGTACCCTTGCTAGCGATCATACGCAAATATTGGCTTTGAAAATGTGTTTATTTCCTTGGCAGTTTTTTATGTATTGTTATTAAGACTATATAATCGGATTGGACGCAAGGCATGCTAGGGAAAGTGTCATACTTTTCCTATTATATACTCTTGGGGCTTATTCCTTTACCGGATTAAACGGACTGGACTTATTTTAGTCCGAGGTTTTGGAGTGGCAAATCCGGTTAAACAAACTAAACGAATTAAAATAAGTCAGCGGCTTAATTTTATTCTGACCCCGTTCCAAAATTACCACTGGACTAAACGGACTTAACATACACGCTTAACATTAGCGTGCATAGTTAAGTCCGTTTAGTCTGATTAAAAAGCAGCGCGCTAAAAGTTAAGTCCGTTTAATCCGGAGGTTTTGGAATGGCATTTTTGAGCATAATTTTTAAACCGTTTAGCCCGATTATAATTAACCCTTTAATCCGGTGAAGGAATAGGCCCTTGGTATTGTGCTCGAAGGAAAGCTACGTGACCTGTTCTTTTTGGAGTATTGGTTGACCATAAGCCAGATTAATTGCAGAAACGTCTTATTCCAACTTGTCGAGAAAAAAATTTGTGAAAGCTGATCGATTACTTATGAATCCTGATTTTTGTTATTTAGAGTGAAAGCCAAGAACAAAGAAGGCACCTCAGATCCACTGACGGCTGAAAAACCGGTCTTGATCAAGGACCCCTGGGGTATGTTTGCTTTGTGAGCCAGACACATTTTCTTTTTGGGTATGGGGTGTTTATAAGTGTAACATTGCCTTTGACAACTATAATTACTGAATCAATCGGGCACAAAATACCCTTCCCGCTTTTTTTAGTTTGTTTTGGTTTTACGGGCTATGCTGGATTCATACTTACAGCCTTATGTCCGTTTAGCCGTCGAAATTACGAAATAATCACGTTACCAATAGTGTTTTAGATCAGATTGTGGGGTGATTATTTAGTAACTTAGCCGGCTGACCGGACATACGACTGTAAGGATCAATCAACCCCTAATTCAAAGTTGAATTCAGAAGAGTAGATGAAAATTATTCTGTTAACGACACGGTTCTAACATAAGCCTAGTGGACGTTGGTCTGAATAAGAGCAAGAGTACATAACAGGATCCTATTATGTACTAATAGTCAAACCACTGGACCATTGTGAGTCTATTTGCAGACGAGCCCGGCAAGCCTGGGACGCCGAAGATAGTGGACTTTGACGCGGACCGGATCGACCTGGAGTGGACGCCGCCCAAGCACGACGGAGGGGCGCCCATCGAGAAGTACATCGTGGAGCAGCGGGACCCGAGCACTCGCGAGTGGGTGCCGGTGAAGGAGGTGACCAGTCCGAAGGCCAGCGTGGAGGGACTGCAAGAGGGCAAGGAGTACCAGTTCCGCGTCAAGGCCGTCAACAAGGCCGGGCCCGGCGCCCCCTCCGACGCCTCCGAGAGACAAGTCGCCAAGTCACGATTCTGTGAGCACACATGGCTTGTGTATCAGCATATTAAGGCCGGTTCACACGAGGCAACGCCATTTTTAGGCAATCTGCAAGCAACACGCGTTGCCTACTGATTGGTTGTTTGAAAATTGCCTCGTGTGAACCGACCTTTATATTAAACACTCAGACAAAAAACATTAGATTTCAGTACGAAAAAAAACAAATTTCAGCCCTGAAGAGTACAGCGATTAACTGCCAAAATTACGTTACCTCTGTGTTCTCATTATTCAACATTTATTTTTCAGACTTAGTAGAATTTTATCTTATTATTTTGTCTCAAAGTTTTGTAAGGATGGACATATATATTTATTTCAGTCACTGTTGAAGTTCGGGCTCAGATTTTGAGTTGGAGAATTACTCCAACCTCATCTAGTCTACATTATGCTTAACCAAGCTTGATACTGACTACAGCTCGAGAGCAACTTTTAAATTGTCATAATTCACTCTTAAACACCGTCCTAAGGTTCCATGAAGTTGGCTGTGCAACGGAGAAGATGATCTATGGTTCGACTAAGTTGGTGTATATAAGCTGAGGAGTGAGTGCCAGTAAGTGATAGAGTGTGTTTCAGTGCGGCCTTGGCTGAAGGGGTTGGAGAATTTGGTGATCAAGGCGGGGTCCCTGGCCATGTTCAAAGTGCAGGTGGGCGGGGAGCCCCCTCCGGACATATTCTGGTACAAGGACGACCAGCCGATCGAGTCCAGCAAGGAGGTGACCATCGAGCACACCAAGGGGGAGCACACCACGCTCTCCATCAAGAACTGCAAAAGGGCCGACTGCGGGGCCTACAAGCTGGTGGTCAAGAACAAGTTCAAGAGCCTCACTGGCGAGGACGAGGGCGTGGCTGAGCTAACCGTTCTGGGTCAGTTCAAACTGGGATTTGCCTGTGTTTTTTGAGGGGATAAACTTTGATCAGACTAATAATTTAGCTATGCGCTGTTCAATATATCTCCATGTGGAACTGCGACTGATTGTAGCTGAAATCAGTATTCGACACACTTAATTATTGATAATTATTCATTTTCCTATATACTACGAGTATGCGGAACTTAGTGGCCTAGATTTAACGAGATTCGGTTACTAGGTCTGCACCAAACTAACTTCTCTTTCGTCAAGTAATTTATGTGAGTATTTATTTTAGACAAACCGCTGGCGCCAGAGGGGCCCCTGGAGGTGACGAACGTGTTCGAGAACCAGTGTGACCTGGAGTGGAAGGCGCCCCTGGACGACGGCGGGGTCCCGATCGAGTACTACGAGGTGGAGAAGATGGACGAGGCCACCGGACGATGGGTCCCCGCCGGGAAGGCCCAGGGCACCAAGATGACGGTGACTAGTCCACTAGCTAGGGTTCAGTCCGGTTCATACTTGTCCATTTGTCCCTAAGCACTCAGAGACATGGACGAGGACAAATTTAGGTCAGCTGCTGTGAAGAATTGACAAACGCGTTCGAAATAATTATTTGTACCGTATTTCCTCGAATAGAAGCCCCAGGGCTTGTATTTTTCGTGATATTCAAATAGGAGTGTCTATTTAAGACAGGGGCTTTATTCGAGGAAATTAGGTTTGCGTTTTGGAAGTGACTTGAACTATCTTCAGGCGAAAAAATGTCTTACGGGTCCGTGCAGTTTTTATGGAATGGCTTAACTACAGAATATTAAGGACAAGGACGAGTATGAACCGGATTTAAGGGGTCGAGTCAAACTTGTGTTCGTTGAGCGTATCAAAATATTTTCACAAACTACACTGGAATATCACTGTTGGTTTGGGCGGTGCACTATTCACGGAAACATTGTCCGCTGAATGGCTGCAAGTATGAATCGACCGTTGATTAACCGTATATATTTTGGATTCATAGTGGCTCACCTGGCTTGACCATGGCATAACTACGATTATATCATACCTGTCTTGAAATAACAGTGCAATAACTAACGACAATAACTTAAGTGCACGCTGCTAGATTCACAGCGTGCCGTATAAGTTAGTTATAGCACTGCTGTAGGCGTGCATCTTAGTTATTGCACTGTTATTTCAAAACAGTTATAACATAAGTACATTATAATACTTTGTAGCGGATCAGCAATCACACCCAACGCTCTAGCGCACTCATACATACGTAAACATACGTGCTATAACCTACGATTAACTTTACACACCCAACTACATACGTGTACGGGTTTATCAAGAGTACATAATTGTGAGTAAGACATTATATGCTGGCCTAAGCAGCTGTGTTGATGCTATTTTTAAATCAAAAGACTAATCAGTGCTTTGTCCTGATCGTGGCGTTTTAGCCTATAGTCTTTTTTGTTGTAAAGTGGGGCACTGTTGTGTACTCTTGATACTATTACTTTTTGCTCAGCTTTTGAGTTTTGACTAACATTATTATTTTCATGTTTTGCTACAAGTTTAAAAATAACTTAATTGGCTTTTGTAGAACTAGATGTATAATTCAAGGAAAATGCTAAATTTGATTTTCGTGCGATTGTTTGAATTTTTAGTTTTCCACAAAATGCAGTTGTATTCGAATTATTATATTCATTTTTTGTAGTATGTAGATTTTATGCTTAATCACATTGCTTTTCAGCAATTAACATTCCAAAACAATTTTGGTTTCGTTGTTATTAACGTACCTACTAATCGCTTATAACTAACTGCCAGTAAGTTACTTTTCTTTTTTAATTGGTTGATCTTAATTTTATTCTCACGGTTGCATTTTTTGTTGATTTCAGCCCGACGGGAAAGCCAAAGTCACGGTGAATATACTTTGTTTACTAATGTTTATTGTTTGTTTTTATTATTGCTATTTTGTTTATTTTGACTAATGCTATTAACATATTGTGAGTATACCGAACTGATGTAATTCAGTTTCAAGTTAAATAGGCTATGCTAAAGTTCCTCAGTACAAGAGGATGTCATTTTAACAGAATGGGCAATTCCTAATATGGTTTTGACGGAATTAAAATTTGTTAACTCACGTCAATCTAGAAATATGTCAGAATTTTGTGCACAAGCGGGAGGTGTTACAAATATGTGCTATTTCAAGTTTAGTATGACTTAATGGTTAATAATTATTGGCAAGACATATTTTAGTTTAATCCGTTTAATGCATTTTAGGAATTGGCCTTTTGATATATGTGGCAGGTAGACATAATTGTGAAGGTTGTGTGTTGTTTTTAGGTGGAAGGGTTGAAGAAGGGCCAGACGTACAAGTTCCGCGTGAAGGCAGTGAACAAGGAGGGCGCTTCGGACCCCCTCACCACCACCAAGGGAACACTCGCTAAGAACCCATACGGTAGGCATTCACTAAATTACCTTATGATTCAGTCAGATGATCAAGACCTTTTTTGTGCCGGATTACTGGAGTTAATTTTAGTCCGATTAAGTGGTTTGAAAATTATGCTGAAAACGTCATTTCTGAACCTTCGGATTAAACGGACTTAGCTTTTGTTAAGTTGATGTCTCATCAGAATAAATTGACTTGACTGTGCACGGCATGTTAAGTGTTGTTCATGGTTAAGTCTAAGTTCAGGAATGGGTTCTGACTAAAATTAAGCAGCTTTTTACTCGCTTAACTTTTTTACTCGCTTAACCCGATATGTCATTCCTAAATTTCAGACTAAATTAAGTGCAGTCCGTTTAATCACCATGATTGCAGATAATCTAAACGACTGAGTGCACATGCATTCTAATTTGAATTAGAACATTTAAGCTGAATTTTTGAACCGGATATTTGAAGGGTATTTTTTTTACCAAATAAGTCAAATCCTCAAGGGCGAATGTTGTTCAACGCTATATTTCAAAGTTGAAAATTGAGATAAAGGATGTGTGTGTCGTCGTCCCCACACATTTATGTCAGCATCAATGTGTTTGTGTGTGTGTGTTTGTGTGTGTGTGTGTGTATGTGTGTGTGTGTGTGTGTGTGTATGTGTGTGTGTGTTAGACGCGGCAAGGTCTTACCCCCCACACTTATGTGAGCATCAATGCGGTTGTGTATGTGTGTGTGTGTTTTAGACGCTGCCGGCAAGCCGGGGACGCCCGAGGTGGTGGACTGGGACAGCGACCACGTGGACCTGACCTGGACCCCCCCGGACAACGACGGAGGGGCTCCCATCGAGGGATACGTCATCGAGAAGAAGTCTAAACACGCCAAAGAGTGGACTGAGGTGGGCCGGCACACGCACACACACACACAGAAGGAAGCATACGACAAGCTAAAACTGTTATTCTGGTTTTGTGTTATCCTGGTCAACGCGTAATGCCACATAGTTGGTTTAGCCTTGATTTCAATGCAGTAATCAAGGTCTTTGTGCATTTTTGCACTACTGAAAAGTGTTTTGCACATCCTCAACTGTTTTACACAAATTTTACATACTTCCGAAAACGAATAGAAACCTGAGAAATGCTTGGTTAGGTAAACTAAAGTCTGATAAAAGTTGCACTGCTTGGGAAAACGAAACATGTGATTTCTTTACGAAAAATAATAGATTTTGACTATCTGTACAGCAAGTAGTCGCAGAAACATGCCGCTGAAATAAGTAAGTGGCGCATCTAGTTTTTGTCAGAGATTCAATTTATTACGGCCTACAAATATTTGTTGTTTAGGCGGCGAAAGTGACGACGGCGACGACGCAGGGGACGGTGATGGGCCTGAAGGAGGGCGAGGAGTACCAGTTCCGCGTCCGGGCCATCAACAAGGCCGGGCCCGGCGAGCCCAGTGACCCCTCCAAAAAGGTCATCGCCAAGCCAAGGCATCGTACGTCAAGGGCATTGACTAAGTCTGACCAGAGAATGCTGCACCTGAGACAAAAAGAAACACGCCATTTCATTACAAAGAGGACTAGCTGCAAACATCAAGTGTAAAGCATGTAGTCAGTCACAAAAATCACGCCACCTGTTTTTCAGCAATTTTTTCTCAGCAACAGCACCGGGTTCAACAATTTTCGGTCAGACTTTAGATTAGTCAATATACATGTTGTAAGTAAGGCGGGAATTGAGAAAGATAGAATTGAGGTGCCGGGAATCGAACCCGAGCCGCTCGCTTCGACGTAAAGGTTACTAACCACTAAGTCACAGCCTCCAAGCATCGTTGGTCCTATTTCTCATTCACAACATAGACTGCTTTTTCATTGATGTATTATTTATTTTACAGTACTGACCAAAATTACTTGCTATCTGAGTCGAAACAGAGTTGGAGTCACTTGACTCTGGAGTCATAGTATAGACATTTGATTCCGGTGACTCGGACTTCGATTTGAGTCCGGAGTCTGTGGAAAGTAATCTAGTCGGTACTGTATGTTTTCAGTCATTAAGTTGTTACCTTCAAAATAGTATGGAAACCTTCCATTTTTTTTGCTGAAACTAGTATCTGATGTATTTCTAATAATTTAGTGAAGCCCAAGATCGACCGCGAGCACATGAAGGCGATCACGGTGAAGGTGGGCCAGACGGTGGAGTTCGACGTGCCGGTGAAGGGAGAGCCCCCGCCCGAGACCATTTGGTTCTACGACGGAAAAAGGCTCGAGTCAGATGACCAGGGGCACGTCAAGGTCAGTCAATAAACTTGACCAGGGGTAGGGTATGGCAATTAATAAAGTTATTTACACCAACAAATGCTGAAGCACTAGATGACACTTTTTGTTAGTTTTTTATTGTGTTGAAGGCGTACTTACGAGTAGAACAAGATAATAACATAGACATAGACCAGAAAACAATAGAATTATATATTTGATATTAGAACATTGAACAACCAGAGTGACCACGCGTGCTGTTTAATCCGATAAATGTAAGTTGGAATTAGGCCACTGTAAGCGAATGGCAGTCAGGGGATTACTCTGTTGCAGATCACCAACGAAGAGTATCGCACCAAGATCGTCATCAAGAACATCCAGCGCAAAGAAACTGGCAAATACCTGCTGCACGCCAAAAACAGCTCCGGCGAGGACAAACACGAAGTCCTGGTCACGGTGCTCGGTATGCCAAGGGATACTTGTTATTCCAATACTAACGTCTGACCAAAAGTTACTGGACCCTGCGACAAAACGAAACACGCGATTTCATTACGAAAAAAATTACTTGCACGCATCAGGAGTACGGCGAGCAGTCACAAAAATCCCGCCACATATTTTGTCTCAGGGTTCAGTAAGTTCTGGTCAGACTTTAGATGGTCACTCCAAAGTTTGAGCCGATGGCTATTTGATGATTTGGAACTAAAGATTTGTCTGTCGAATTTGTTATGATACTTAGGAACGATAAGAATAAGATAATGGTGTCGGGATTTGAACCGTGGCCTCTTGTATCGATGACGAGACTGCCAATGACCAGTGGCTTTTGTTTCAGGCAAGCCGAGCGCCCCCGAGGGACCCCTGGAGGTGAGCGACGTGTTCGAGGATCACATGACGCTGAGCTGGAAGCCACCAGAGGACGACGGCGGGGTGCCCATCGACCACTACGACATCGAGAAACTCGACGAGGCCACTGGACGATGTACGACTGCGTTTCAGTCACTTAGGGCCTTAACTAAAATTGGATTTAACGGAGTAGATTTAAATTAATTTTGCTAATAACACAGCGCAAGATGAAAATATGTAGCCGGCTGAATTTTTGCGCTGCATGGCTTACATACACTATCTCGGTGTGTGCCAAGTTTCAGTAAATCACGTTTAACTCACGCTGCTGTATTGACGAAATAAATTTAAATCTATTCCGATAAATCAAATTTTGGATAAGACCCTTAGTCACGACATAGCGCTAAAAGATGAACATATTATTTATACAGACTTACAGTTTCATACTATTCTTAGGGCCCAATCCGTTAATGGACTAAACCAGTTAATTAATCGATTTAACCGTTTAAAAAAACTTGCTTGTACCTAAGTTCCGTAACCACTACAGTCAACTGACTTAACTTTTAGCATTGCAGCTGACTAATTTTCACTCGCTCAATCCGACCTGCCATTCCTGAACATAAAACTAACAAAATAAGTCCAGTCCGTAAATATAAACCTGGTGGTAGCCATTTGAACATGATCTGTCGTATAAGTGTCATATAGTTTAGTCCGGTCTTTAGTGCCGTGTTGTTTGTTACAGGGGTCCCGTGCGGTCGTTCGGATGGCACTAAATTCGACGTGCAGAATCTGCAGCCGGGCCATTCGTACAAATTCCGCGTGAAGGCCGTCAATAAGGAGGGAGAGTCCGAACCACTCACCACCGATACTTCCGTCGTGGCCAAGAACCCATACGGTATCTATTAGTGTTGTTCCGTCAGTGAATTTTAGTTTAGTTTTAGTTATACTTTTGGAATACCTATTGGAAATTAATTTTTAGAACTAGTTTTAGCTTTAGTGATGATATACCAGAAGAACACTAGTACCTAGGCTACCTCTCATTTAGATACGACTGTCAGATTAGAGTTGTTCTTTTGACGTTTGCTTCCGACAGTGGCTCAATTTTAAGTTAGCTGGCTGAATTTGAGTAGGTGTTATTAGGTGATGCTGGCATTTTTTTGGGTTTTAAAAGTTGGGGGGGGCGGTCCCAACGTCCCATCAGACAATGCATTTTAAGGGAATAGCTAAAGTGGGGGGGAGGTACAAAAAAGTTGGGGGGGGGGTAAAGTGGGGGGGCGACGAAAAGTGCCGGTGATGGTCAGAAAAACAAGTGAAATGAAGCCACTGGTTACTACTTGCCCAAAAAGCCGTGAGTGTGTCTTCTAAAACAAAAAGCACTAATGTCTATATTTTTACGATGAGACAAAACTGTTACGTTAATCTGCGTCTGGTTTATGATTGTTAATGCACGTTATGATGAAGACAAACATGTAAAATCTTTGAAGCGGGTTAGTTGGACTAGTACTATGAAATGGCTGTAGTTTACTCTTTCGTGAGCTTATTCAGACCGTCTGAACGTCTGAAGGTGAATCAGGCTAGCTTTGGCTGAATAATGTGTGATTTCACTTAATGATTTTAGATCCCGCGAGTAAGCCAGGAAAACCCGCACTGGTGGACTGGGACAAAGATTTCGTGGACTTGGAATGGACTCCGCCAGAAAATGATGGAGGCGCTCCCATCGAAAAGTAATTGGCATAAAATTTGAAATTCGTACTTATAGTCTAAGGTAGTATAACAGTTCCAGGACGTATCGATAAGATGTTTTGTATTAGACCAGCTAAGCTTTTGGCCATTCGCAAAGATAAATCTGAGGTTTTGATTGTTGATACTAGTGATGTGGATCGGATCGGATCGGTCCGAAATTTTGATGCCGATCCGGATGCTTGATTGGCGATTCGATCCGATCCGATCCAGGCCCGGATCGGCCGATCCGATACGATCCGCCGATCCGATCCGATTCAAAATTGCGTAACGATGAAAGCTAAAAAATCTCATTTTTCGTAGAATTATTAAGTATATATAACTTTTTATGTATAATGAGTATATTGCTATAAAAATTTAATGAGTTTGTGTATAGATGATAAGATGACATTTTTGCAATGGGAGCTAGTTAGACAATTTTGATTAACTGGAAATGGAACTGTCTTGAAAATTTTGGGCCACTACCTCAGGTCGTGATGTCCTTTCAGTCATTGATTGCTTCTTCACAGCCAATCACACAAGGCAGATTCATACTCTTCTTAATATCCATGTCAGTATCATTTTGTTCTTGACAGTCCAAAAGAAACTGTGGCCTAATACGCTAATTTTTTGTACTAATAAAGTCGAAGTCAAGTCCAACTCGTATGCAAAACCTTAGACGAAACAATTCGGTCAATGCATCATTAATAGCTGGTCAAAAATGGTCTTTGGCCTTGTCCCTAGGTTCTTGGCTGTCAAAAGCGATAGGGGTGTCCATACATGTAACGCGATCAAAATTTGCGGGGAGGGCTTTTCCGGCCAATTTGGGGACCCTCCCCCTGATAAATGAAAAATACCCTAAATTTTACAAAAATTGTAAAGGTTTGTCAAAAAAAGCTATTGCCATTTTTGCAAAATTTTGCCCAAATTTTCGGGACCCTCCCCCCCACTTTCACCCTCATATGTGCGCGTACATCTCAATCTGGCCGTAGTCGAAAAGACGACATCGTCACAGTCTCTGTACAAAAGTGCAAAGCCATTGCAGGTATATCGTGGAGAAGAAGGATCGCCACGGGAAGTGGGAGCCGTGCATGGAGGTGACTGAGCCGAAGGCGCACGTGACGGACGTGAAGGAGGGAGAGGAGTACCAGTTCAGGGTCGTGGCCGTCAACAAGGCCGGGCCCAGTGACGCTTCCGACCCATCCGACCACGTCATTGCAAAGCCTAGGCATCGTACGACTTACTATGCTACATAATTAACATATACTGTGTACTGACAATTAGTGCAATGTATCAGTATGTAGTTCACTGCATGCCAACGATTGCTGTAGTGAAGGTGACTAAATGTGCCAGAGCCAATACTAAACACAGGAAGTGACTGGCGACATCGATGGTTTACATCCGACCAATTCAGTCGAGTCTGTCTGTCGGGTTCAATTTTTTAAGCTCAGAGACCACTCCACAATGTTGTGCAAAATCTAGTAGTCGCACGTGTTCTTCTATTTCTGTAAAAAACAGATCTTTTTCCTTTTTTTATGTATTTGTAAGTGCCAAGTATAACCTATGTTAAAATTGAGTGTGCTGGAATATGAATCCTTATTTGCGTACCTGAGACTAATCCGTCTAATCCGTGTTTAATCGTTTGTGTTTCAGTGGCGCCTAAGATCAACCGTGCGGACCTGCCCAAGACGACGGTGAAGGTGGGCCAGCCAGTGAAGTTCAACGTCAACGTGACCGGAGAGCCACCGCCCACTGTCACCTGGGAGTTCCAGGGCACGCCCATTGGCTCCAGTGCTCAGCTCAGGGTATGTCATACTGTGCTTATGTCCACCGCACCAAGAGTATAGCCTCTTGATAGGGTATGTCATACTCTTATACTCTTGCTGACCGTGCATTTGTGTTTTATTGCTAGATTAGCTCGCTGTATTTGTCGCTTGTGTGTCTATTATTTGACCGTCACTTACGTACGTACGTATTTTAGTGGGACCATCTGTGCATGTCGTCAACTTTTCACAAGTTGTGCTGTAGCTAGGTATTACCGATGGAGGTTTTATCCAATAAGCTTGATTGAGTCCTTGTTCAGTTTCTTTTTCGTGTTTTATGAGCAGTAAAAGATATACTTCGGAGACACTGCATCTAAGTACATATTATCTCATGACAGCCGTTTTGTTTATGAATGTGTTGTGTTTCACGAATAAGCACAGACATTGAAATAAGTGCGATCGAGTAAACTAAAGTCTGACCAGAAATTCCTGAACCCTGACACAAAACTGATCTTTGTGATTTTTGTGACGACTGTGCGCTTCATGCATGCAATTCGGTCTTTTCATAAAGAAATCGCGCTTTTCGTTTTGTCTCAGTGTCCACCAATCTTTGGTCAGACTTTAGATTCAATACTTGGTTGTATTTTGTTAGCCATTTAGGCTGACTGTTTTATTGGAATTAATGCGCCTGTGTTAAAAAGCTGCTTAACTGTTCCAAGCTTGTTTTCCCGGCGAAACTTTTTCAATAAACTGGCTGTGAGCGGAAATAATTGAAATTCTTCTTGAAAGAATACTTAGATATGAATTAGCTTACCCCTCTTACCACACTTGCTAGTATTAATCCTACCGTATGAGATTACGTTCATGTAGTGAAAGAAAATAAATTGAAAGGTGGTTTCATGAGCGTTTTATTTTTTATACCAATTGGATTTCGTGAATGCGATTATATGTTTCACAGCATTCCGCTTTTTTGGCATTGAAGCAAACCGCAAAGGCAATTTTGTCTTTTCTTTTTCCTTAAAATTAAGTTCTGCATTCATCTCGTACTCTTAGGACTAAGAAATTTTATGAACCGTCTTACATGCTTTAAAATTTTATATCTCTGCTAACTGATTAAAATTTAAAATTTAATAAGTTCATGAAGCATTGAATTCTATGTAATTACATAGTATTTTTTATTCGAAAATGTGGGTTATGGTTTGGTTACAATTTAATGGTTCTAGTACTTAAGCTTTTATGCCTGGACACGTACACATTTTATTTTTAATAGTAGAATTTTTGAGTAAAGTTTTTTAGTAAACTTTTCCTTAAGAATCCAACGAAAAGTTTAGAGTTTTTCCAATTAGTTTTGGCTGGCTTTTTACTTCCAGTGGTAATTACCTCAGTTTCAGTTGGTCTCGAAATTCCTGGGGGAAAAATTTGTGCTCTACTTTTTTACCTATTTAACTTTGTGATTTGAAGAATTTTTGATGAAACTATCGAATGAAATCTGTATCTGTTTTTGGCAATTTTAGACTTGCCCATGTGCAATTTTGTCCAGTTTTATTATTGGGTTTCATTCATTCATGCATTTGTGGTCGAGTGCGCCAAATAATTAACGTAAAACCGATTTAGCTGGATAATGGTCGAGATTAAGATTTAAAAATCACTAAAAATCACAACCTCGAAGCTGAAACGTTTTAAAGCGGTATGTAGAAACGATTTGGACGATGTTTTTTTGAAGCACGGGTTCACAGCGATTTTCGAACTTGTAGCGCAGACGGATCACAGCAATTTTTGCGCAAATTAAATTTTAATTCTGATGTTAGTTTTTTATTTCTGAAATTTTTTGTTTAAAATTAGCTACTGCGTATCTAGTCGTCGCCATAAATTTAAAAAATAGTGTTACGGAACAGTTATAGTTTTAATTCAAGTTTTTACTTGTAGAATTCCACAATTGAAAGTTTGTCTGTAAATTTCATTCGTTTTTTTTCTGCGAAACTTGGTTGATGAGTCTGAAAGAAGTTTTTTTACTGCCGACTTTGTAACGTTCTGTGTCTTGATTGTGTCCTTTGTGTTAATCGGATGTTTTTGTTGAACCAACTTTCAGACATTTGTCTCTTTCAGCTGATTTAAACGGAATATCTTTCAGTTCATTGTATTGTACGTATATTACAAATTTAACGTTTAAATTTATGTGTTGCCCCACGAACGCAAATAACTCATTTATATACATATATGCCTTTGATGTATTTTCTCTCATACTTATAAAAAAGGAATCCTAAGACCTAGTTTGTGCTTTTCCTCAAGACCACAGTAACAAGGAAAAGTTTTGGTCAGCTGCTGTGAAGATACTACGTTTTGGTCTACTACCTGCACAACAAAACGCTGGTTTTGTCAGTCATTTTTTGTTTTGCTCGTGGATGAAATGACGGGGACAATACTAATACTAAGAATCCGAGGCAACTTTCTACAGTCTAGACAAATTAATTGTCTCAGTTGTGTATGCCGCAATAGGTGACCCCAGGCCATCTTGCTTCTCGTTGTTTCCTTTCCTGGCTCTCCATTCAACTCTGCTGGGATTAGTTTTGTCTCAGTTGTGTATGCCGCAATAGGTGACCCCAGGCCATCTTGCTTCTCGTTGTTTCCTTTCCTGGCTCTCCATTCAACTCTGCTGGGATTAGTTTTGTCTCAGTTGTGTATGCCGCAATAGGTGACCCCAGGCCATCTTGCTTCTCGTTGTTTCCTTTCCTGGCTCTCCATTCAACTCTGCTGGGATTAGTTTTGTCTCAGTTGTGTATGCCGCAATAGGTGACCCCAGGCCATCTTGCTTCTCGTTGTTTCCTTTCCTGGCTCTCCATTCAACTCTGCTGGGACCCCCCCTCATTCAACTCTGCTGGGATTAGTTTTGTCTCAGTTGTGTATGCCGCAATAGGTGACCCCAGGCCATCTTGCTTCTCGTTGTTTCCTTTCCTGGCTCTCCATTCAACTCTGCTGGGATTAGTTTTGTCTCAGTTGTGTATGCCGCAATAGGTGACCCCAGGCCATCTTGCTTCTCGTTGTTTCCTTTCCTGGCTCTCCATTCAACTCTGCTGGGATTAGTTTTGTCTCAGTTGTGTATGAGGCAATAGGTGACCCCAGGCCATCTTGCTTCTCGTTGTTTCCTTTCCTGGCTCTCCATTCAACTCTGCTGGGATTAGTTTTGTCTCAGTTGTGTATGCCGCAATAGGTGACCCCAGGCCATCTTGCTTCTCGTTGTTTCCTTTCCTGACTCTCCATTCAACTCTGCTGGGATTAGTTTTGTCTCAGTTGTGTATGCCGCAATAGGTGACCCCAGGCCATCTTGCTTCTCGTTGTTTCCTTTCCTGGCTCTCCAACTCTGCTGGGATTAGTTTTGTCTCAGTTGTGTATGCCGCAATAGGTGACCCCAGGCCATCTTGCTTCTCGTTGTTTCCTTTCCTGGCTCTCCAACTCTGCTGGGATTAGTTTTGTCTCAGTTGTGTATGCCGCAATAGGTGACCCCAGGCCATCTTGCTTCTCGTTGTTTCCTTTCCTGGCTCTCCAACTCTGCTGGGATTAGTTTTGTCTCAGTTGTGTATGCCGCAATAGGTGACCCCAGGCCATCTTGCTTCTCGTTGTTTCCTTTCCTGGCTCTCCAACTCTGCTGGGATTAGTTTTGTCTCAGTTGTGTATGCCGCAATAGGTGACCCCAGGCCATCTTGCTTCTCGTTGTTTCCTTTCCTGGCTCTCCATTCAACTCTGCTGGGATTAGTTTTGTCTCAGTTGTGTATGCCGCAATAGGTGACCCCAGGCCATCTTGCTTCTCGTTGTTTCCTTTCCTGGCTCTCCAACTCTGCTGGGATTAGTTTTGTCTCAGTTGTGTATGCCGCTATAGGTGACCCCAGGCCATCTTGCTTCTCGTTGTTTCCTTTCCTGGCTCTCCATTCAACTCTGCTGGGATTAGTTTTTTACACCTTTGTGGCATAATTTTTAGCTTGTTATCATTTCAGCACACGCAAGCCTTCGGCTGCATTTCTGAATGCCATTTTTTGTGACAGGAAACTCTTACTTGGACTGGTTTGTGCTTTTTATTGCTGCTAGCCAGGTGGAACCCTTCTGGGCCTGACCTTTCTCAGACTGGAGACGTAGTGCTGTACGTATTATCTGACTGGACCTACAGTTCAATGTTTTCACGTAGATGGGTTTGCAACCAGCCCTTCAGTTCGATTCATTCGTGACGCATTCTGATACGTTGACCTAAGACGCAGTACGCAAGCGGAATATGTTTGAATAGCTTATTCGTCAACTGTTTCGTCATTTTGGTTTTTCCTGTTGGGCCACAGCCCAACAGGTCTTTAATTTTGATTTTGAAATCCTAGCGTGCTGCTAACGTTAAAGTGCTCATGTGCGGAGTATGTTTTACACGTCCGCCACCGTTAAATCGCAACCGTCTACTTCATTTTACCTACATATTATGTAAGTGCTTGGCTGGCTTGCTTCAGTGTAACCAAGAGTACATAATAGCTTCTCACTCTATATAGAAGAAGAGTGAGACACTCTCCAGCCTGCCTGTGTTCTAGCACAGGCAGATGCGCTGGTCATTTTCAGGCTACATGTTGACATTCTATGCAACATGTGACTGGCCAATCAGCGCGTAGATTCCCTGCGTAACACACTTTAGTTTATAATCGCTGATGCGTTGATAAGCATTAAGATAGGGATAAAAGCTTAATAACTAATTATTTATTCATAGTCTGCTTGTAAAAACATTAAAAAAGGTTTGCAAATACCTTTGGGGATATTTTGGCAAACTTTCAGCGAAATTGATTGAGAAACTTTTGAGATATAAACTTTTCTCAATTTCTTCAAAGTTTCTCAATCAATTTCGCTGAAAGTTTGCCAAAATATCCCCAAAGGTATCTGCAAACCTTTTTTAATGTTTTTACAAGCAGACTATGAATAAATAATTAGTTATTAACCTTTATCCCTATCCCGTTTTATGATTGGAGCACGTGCACAGGCGTCTGCCAATCAGAGAATAGAAGCTCGCTTCTGATTGGCCAGTCACATGTTGCATAGAATGTCAACATGTGGCCTGAAAACGACCAGCGCATCTGCCTGTGCTAGAACACAGGCAGGCTGGAGAGTGTCTCACTCTTCTTCTATAACGAGTGAGACGCTATTATGTACTCTTGGTGTAACTGTACTGGGTTTGTAATTTCCGTCGTTTCGTAGGCATGGTAAAAAATTTCCAAAAAATTCTTCCTCAGGAATCGATCCTACAGCCTTCGGTTCCAGAGTAACACATTCTAATCACTATACGATGCTGTGGCCTTTCTTCAGAGCTTTTACATATTACGATATGCATGAACTACATAGTGCAAACTGCAATTGTTTGTTGTCGGAAAAATCACTAATTCTATACAGATGCATTAACGTCATTTTAAGCTCGAAGCATTCGCCTAGGTAGACGTTCACTACATGGACAGTGTACTAAAAGTTATTTCATAAGGTGCATATCTACAGCATAGTTTTGGACAATTTACTGATAAAATCTTAACGACATACCTACATGCCGGTGTAACGAAATCTTATGAAGGTTTTGCAGTCTAATATGCTGATATTGGTTTTTGGTTTTATGGATCAAAAATTAGACATGAGCTGCCCAACAGGTTTACGATGGCCTCCGGCCAATGTACATACTTAAAAATTACAACTTAATGCTTACTGAATGTTTTTGCCGAAAATTGGGCTTGTTAGTATTTTCACCGACGAAGTTTTTCAGAATGCATGAACAGTTTCAGCATGTTCATTTAGGATCAAATTTTCTCTTGTGCGTAATTGCGTACATCCCATACACGTGCGTACTGTGTGTCTGCTTCTTGCAAAACAGCGATCGCTGACGTAAAAACTGGAGTCTTTCTTAAACCTTAGAGTTGAAATCAGTTGCAGGTGTCAGATTAAGTTTAATGCTTATTGATAAGGACTATTTTGACAAAATGTTTAAAAAACTTTCAAATTTATTTAGTTCAACTTTAAATTCCATTGCGATTTGGTCTTGCATGAGGTGATTGTTGTAGTCACAGAAAGAGAAAATTCCTAGAGCCAGGGTTGTGACATAGACATGTTTATACATGTGCTTGGGTTTGTCAAGAGCTATCGATTGATGATATTAAGATATGTTATATGAGTATGAACACATATCACTAAAAATAGGATAGCGTTTAAACATACTAATATTGATCAGTAATTTGACTATAGGATCTGGATAATGGGGAATTTTAATTTTCTATAATTTGAAGGTTGCAGTGCTGCACAAATAATTCCTAAGTCTACTTTCTTCCAGTCAAAGTTTTGATGAGCTTTACATCGCTCGGAAATTGGTTTTAAATCAGGCTCTATTATGCAATTAAAGTGTTAAGCTAACCTTATTGTTGCTGCAAAACTTAAAGTTCAAAGTGGAGATAAGGTTTAATGTATTGCAAAACTTTTGAACAGATTAGATGGCGCAGAAGTTTCATGATTGGGCGATTGTCCTTGTTCAAGGTAAGATCAAAAATTTTAATTAAAAAAACTTGATTTAAAAAGGGAAATTTTATTTTCTAGCAAGTTCCAATTTTTTACTAAATTTATTTTACGTTACAAATTTTATGTATAGATTGATACCGTTTATAACATTTAAACTGTTTGATTTCAAGCAATTGTCCTACATATGTATAATTTCTCTATGACAAAATCATTGAAAATGCTCAAAAATGTAAAAATTTAAATTTTATCTAAATTTTCATTTACGATTAAACACCTGTATGCAGATCTACGTTTCATATGTTTTTTTCTAGCAGTCCATTTTGTTTGTTTCACCCGTGCGTACACTATATTTTGTAGTGTAGTGGATGAGTTCATTAAACTACGCAAAATGTAATCAAGGGGCTGGGGGCCACACCTTCACTTGCATGTTACAGTACCGTGCGTATAAAAGTTTCTTCTTTGTCGGCGTTTTAGCCCACCCCTTAATTATGTTACACATGTTTTTTGTTTGGTGTTGCTTCGGTTCCGGACCACTTTCCCAAAATCTTTTTGTTCATCACTCTACGGCCAAGCTTGGTCACTTTTCGCGAGGAATGAAGCTCGTCCTGCGCTGATGACAGGGAACTTTTCTATACACAGTACTGTATATTCTGAGTGTTGCACACATGTTCCTGATATGGTGGAAAATGTAGACTGGCACAGGAAATTCTTCACTCTGAAGACGATATTGTTTATGCTGTCATAAATTTACATATTAGTGGTGCACGAAGCTGTCTAGAAAAACAGATTAACCCACTATATTGCTGTTAGGTAAATCTTGTTAGCTAAAAGCCACAGTAGCCTCCTGCGTTATTTTCGGTCCTTGTGTTTATTCTGAGAGTTTTCAAGCTGTGTTCGACCTTTTCGTTAATTGCTTTTTTCTAGTTCAAAAATGGCAAAGCTCCCTATCAGGAGTGTTTTTGAGAAAAGCGGAGATTTATGACTGTGGATTGAAAATGATAATTTGACGCCGAATCTAGAGACTAATACATCTACATAAATTCAGTAACTAACTAACTGCACGCAAGCGATCAAAAGACAATTATATGGGAATTTCAATTTTAGTAATATAATACTGGTTTAAAAGAAAGAAAACATAATATTTAAATACTATTTACGTAACATACATACTACATATTTAAGAGTAAATACTAAAATACTGTAAAAGTTTAGGTGGATTCAGTTAATCTAATCTATAGTCTGACCAAAAAGTGTATGTACGGAACTTCATTGCTTCATAGCAGCTTAGTCGTTTGAGGTAACCCCCATAATGTATATATCATTCGAAAGCATTTTTGAAGGAGATTTTCATGAAGTTTAATTATTTCGGAAAATTTGAAGTTAAAAATTTTAATTCAAATAAAATAGATTTTTTTCCGCCTGATTATAGGAAACCTAATGTATTAGATATCATTCGATAGCCCATTCCATTTTGCGTCTAACGATATATACAACATCACTATAGCATGCACCTGTCAAAAATTATTGAATTTTTTAGTTTTGATTTTTCTATTGAAAAACGTCATTTTTGGCCCGTTTTATTAGCTGTAACTTAGCAAATACTCAACCAAATCTGACAAATTTTGCATCAATAGACGCGCTGTGACCTCGCGCAGTCTGTGAAAGTATTAAAATTTCAAAATTTGATACTAAGTTTTTCAATATTTGTCAGGTTTACAGTCATTTTTCAGCAATTTTTGTTCAAGATTAGTTAAAATAATTGTTACCCCAATAAAGTTCAGTTCTTGGGCTTTCATTTGATACCAAAAACATGTGCTTTTGACTGGATTGAGCAAAGTTATGCAAAAAATAAATCATTATTCACAGTCTATGTGTGCGCCCAACAAAAATTTATACACGCATCAGCGTGTAGAATGCTTGAACGCATGCACATGCATGCTCATCAAGCACTAATTTTTGACAAGTAATAAAAACAGCTATATCTTTTTGCTGCATAACTTTGCTCAATCCAATCAAAAGCACATGTTTTTGGTATCAAATGAAAGCCAAATAACTGAACTTTATTGTGGTAACAATTATTTTAACTAATCTTGAACAAAAATTGCTGAAAAATGACTGTAAACCTGACAAATATTGAAAAATTTAGTATCAAAATTTGAAATTTTAATACTTTCACAGACTGTGCGAGGTCACAACGCGTCTATTGATGCAAAATTTATCAGATTTGGTTGAGTATTTGCTGAGTTAAGCGAATAAAACGGGCCAAAAATGACGTTTTTCAATAGAAAAATCAAAACTAAAAAATTCAATAATTTTTAGCAGTTTATCGACCACCTATTCTATTGTGCAGCAGGTTCTATGTATTTCCATTAGGTTCAGTTTATCGACCACCTATCCTATTGTGCAGCAGGTTCTATGTATTTCCATTAGGTTCAGTTTATCGACCACCTATCCTATTGTGCAGCAGGTTCTATGTATTTCCATTAGGTTGAGTTTCTGTTTTCTAAATTTGTTTCTTCCATCATTTCAAGTGATTACTTCTGTGACAGGTGATATGAAACTCAATTGGACCAATTTTAGATTAATTAACAAATGTGAATTGTCTAGGTGTTATTCTGGCACGATAAAGTGTCACTTTTAATTTAAGACGATCAGAAGGTATGTAGGCCTGTGTATAGTGCGGTACTCCGATACTACCTTTCTGTAAAAACTGTAAAGTCTCACAAAAATAGTTGCACCACTTAAGAAAACGAATGTGATTTCGTTACGAAAAGAATAGATTTTGATTATCAAGCGTGCAGCAACTATGTAGTCGCAGAAGTCATGCCACTAAAATTGTTAAGTGTCGCTACTATATATTTTTTGTCGGACTTTGGGTACTAACGTTTTTGGACCACCTATTTTTAGCCTATCACGTTCCATCGGATGATTGTTGCAAAATGTCCTGAAATCCCTTTGGCAAATGACAGACTATCTGATACCACCCAGCTTACAGTATCCGCCCGTGAGAGCCGACCGGCTGGCAATTTTAGTTGAGGCTTATGCATTTGTGGCAAAACCCGGGACAACCGCTTGGAAGACAGTGTGCAGAATGATAATCTGTATTTTGAGTTTAGTATTAATTGAGACGCAGAGTCTAATTCTGCTCGGCCGTCTCATATTTCACCGCGCCTCTTTCCTTCAACCTCCAGTCATCTTCTGCTGGCTGTCTCTAACAAATATATATGCAGATCTGGCCTTTATTTGATTAACTCTTGGCCAAGTTAGAACTGCTTTGCATTTTGCCCCCAGCTAAGTTTCCAATCCAAAACAAAACGGACCCGCTAGTCCTCACATTAATAGACACTGATTTATGAGATACATATTTGGCTCAATACTCGATTAAATTGTGCTGCGCAATGGTGGCATAAATAATTGAAAAGCTACAGTTTGTTTCCAAACACTTTTTATAACACTGTGGCAGTTCCAGAATAGCAGTTTTTTTACGTGAGACTATTTTCAAAGCTGTTTTCCAGAGCAATCAGTAAAATAGAAATAGAATCGCTACAATATTTCGGAACAAAACTCAAAACTGATTACTATAATGTTTTGAACATCGATAAAATCCCAAGTTAAGACAGCTATTCCATTGGCTTACAGTTGAAGCATGGTAGCTAACCAGCAAATTATCTACCATGCTTACATACCAGCATGATAGCTAGTCTTATGTAACATTGTAACTTATTCTCTGGGTGTTTTGTAGTGTAGTTTCAGAAAATTATAGTTTGTTTACTCATAGTATATAGATCTTCTGAACAAAATGGACACTGCGATTAAGGAACTACCAGCTCAACCAAAATTGAATTTAGTGGATTCTAATTTCCAAGGACATAGCATGCCACCAAATTTCAGCGTCTTACTGTAATCATTCGCTGTGATATCAATCACACAAAATCGCTAAATTAATTTTGGATGGCCACTGAACTGGCTAGGAGCCGTTTGTGTAAAAGCATACTTGCAATTGGGGGGATGGGGGGGAAGACCCCCCTCTGAAATTCGGTCCCAGGGGAAAGAGGGGGGTCGGTCCTCCAGGGGGCAGGGTCCCTGTGTGAGCAAAATTTTCCCAAAAGGGGAGAGGTACGCATACGCAAAATGTTGGTGCTGTTACATGAATGTATGTGTAAAGCCTGTTGCACATGATGACCCCATGGGGTGCCACATGGTGCTACATGACGCGCCATGGGCGTCATACTATGCCACATGATTCCCCAAGCATATGTACATGTAACGGGGTCAAAGTTTTGGGGGGCCTCTCCGCATACATGTACACGGGGTCTCGGTCTGGGGGGGGGGGCTTGTCCCGAAATTTTCGACATATTAGGGGGGGGGGGCTTGTCCCAATATTTTGTCCCAAAAACGCGAAAATGTCTAACTTTTGCCTAAAATGGGAAATTTTTGCGAAATTCCGATATTTTTAGCGATTTTTTCGTTTTTTTTCGTCATTTTTGAAGCATTTTACGGCGATCTGAGGCGATTTTGGGGTTTCAGAGAGGGGGGCTTGTCCCGACGGGTCAAGTCTGAGGGGGGCTTGTCCCGGAATTTCAAATCTGGGGGGGCTTGCCCCCCCCTCCCCAGACCCCCCCCCATGTACATCTGTGCCTCTCCGGCCAAATTTTGGGGATCCTCCCCCCCCCCAGACCGACCAAAAATACACTACATTTTGTTTGCGCAATTTTGTAAAATTTTCTCAAAAAAGTGCTATTTTTACTAAATTTTGCCCAAATTTCGGGGACCGTCTCCCCTGCTCTTCGATTTTGGGGGGGTCCCCCCATCCCCCCTCATGCATGTATATATCGCCCCAAGGGGCACCCCATGTTGGCGCTGCATGGGGCGCCCCAGATGGGAATTCCCCACGTTTTTGCACATTGTGTGAATCAGGCTTAGAAGTGTTTGTGTACGCCTTCACTCACTGGCCAAGGTAGTGGGTTCCGCAGTGTTTCTCCACAACAATAGGTCACGGTCACACTCGCACATAAATTTGCATGCTCTATTTGGCGAGCTGTCGTCATCAGAGAAGGTCTCACTCAGCCGAAACCTAATTTACATTTTATCTGGAAGTTTCGTTGGTGCATAGCTTGCCTGAAGGCGGTGAAATCGTAGCAGTTTTAATAGTTTAAAGTGATTTTTCTAGTGTGTTTTGATGGTGTTTTCTTGAAGCTTTTTAATGTCTTAACTCTTAGCCGTAGGCAGTGAGGCAAAAATAACAGCGCCTTACTTTTTATTATATAATATATCAGCGAAAACATTGGTTTATTACCGAAATAGCTACATAGTGCAGTAAATTCTGATGAGTTTTCTCCTTACTGTTTATTTTATCCGCGAAAACATTAGTTTATTACATGAATCCTGTCAACTCACAAGGTGTATTTGCTCAAAACCTGCACAGGCAGTTTGCAGTAACATCAGTCAGACATAAGTGAATGCATGGAAGCAATGTTCATTATTTTTAACGTCCGGTATGATAACAGACACATGCTAAGACCTTTGCTGAGGAGACTGTACAAGAGTGGCCATTGTGGAGTCATGTAGGGTCACCGTGGCGCATACTTCAATGGGGTCGAAATTTTAGGGGCCTCTCCGGCCAAGTTTTGTTTACCCTCGCCCCCTGATTACTGAAAATACCCAAAATTTTGCGAAAAAGTCCGAAAAAATCCTCAGATTTTCGGGACCAACTCACCGGGTCATCGATGTTGGGTATGGAGGTCCCTCCCGATCCCTTTCTTACACTATCTTGCTTCTACGCCCCCTCATGTGCGTATATCCCTGTCCCCTCAGGGGTGGACGCGGGTCGAAATTGTTGACCCGCGACCCAACCCAACCCGCGGCTCGACACTCGTGGGTAACCCGCGACCCAACCAGCACCGTAAAACCCGACCCGCGACCCACTTTGACCCACCACTCTATAACCATAACGTATGTAAATTATACAGGGGCGTGTAGCCAGGATTTTGAAAAGGGGGGTCGCACCTAGTCCACTTTTGCGCTCACTTGTTTTAACTCACTATTGCGGGGTCTGAATGTCTCAGCCCCCAGAATCCAATTATTTTTACACTTATTGGCGAAGTGGCTTACATAACAAAATGTTAATTTGGGCATTTAAATTAAATAAAATAACTGTTGCGGGGTTCTAGAGGCGGCAGCCCCCACAAAAAATGGAGGTTTTTTCAATTTTTTGACAAATTTGGTCAACTGGACTGGAGACGTAATCAAAAATTTTTTCCGACAGGTAAATTAAAAACAAAAGATGAGAACTTCATATCAGACAGTATATTATATACACAAGTAAACACAGCATAATGTACTCTAGTAGACATGCGTACAATAGGCTTTCACAAAGTTAATAACAAGGAATAGTAAGCCACAGAGTTTGCAGGGGTCTGGGGACGGCAGCACCCAGGAAAAATTTTTTAGATTTTTTTAATTTTTAGGCCAAATTTTGTCAATTGGAGACGTCTCAGAAATTTTTTTGTCCGGGCTATAAAAACCAAGGGGGGATCCTTGTCGACGGTTCCAGTTTTGGCGGGTCGGAAAAAATGTTTTGACCCGCGCAGCCTGAAGTGGGTACCCGCGGGTCTACCCACGGCTCAAATTTTCCGACCCGACCCAACCCAACCCAACCCGCGGGTACCCACGACCCGCGTCCACCCCTGTGTCCCCTTCCCTACACCTTTTGTCTGCTGAATGAGTTGTTGGCTCTAGTCAGAGTAATTAAGTGAGTGATTACAATTTTCCTGATTTCGCCGCTCTGCTAGAAAACCAACCATGACCTATCAATTATTCAATGCAAACTTTTTCACTTGACTACAGGAGCATATTTCCTTAAGTACATACAGTACTCATTATTGTCAAACTGTCAAAGGAAACTTCATTTCAGATTGAAACTTACAGTTAATCACAGCAGTTTGTGTTCACTTTGTTTTTATGTATGTAAGGATATACAGTATTTATTGATCAGCCTTAATTTTCACACTGGTGTCAAAAAGCAGAAGATTGTCAAACGGACAGATATACCGTACTTTTGCCCATGCCGTATGCTTTTTACGCGGCAGATTCTCCTTCTCCTATGTTATTTCGGGTAGGTCAATTTTCCAGTGTTAAATAACACTAGAAAGGCAGGTATCTCCCGTCTTTTCTCTACCTATGTATATACTTACCTAACTTGAAAGTTGGCTTTGCAGTCATGACACAATTCTCGCATCGAGTGCAAAACTGAAAGCGCCGGAGTGGGATCGAATCACTAACATTCGGATTCTGAAACCATAGCTCAACCAGCTGAGCCAACCGGTCGCTGATACAAGGCATTTATAAAACAACAACAATTTGTCAAGGAGCTAATCAGCTGAGCAACTGTATCAGCAAAACATGTTATCTTGAATGTTTTATGTATATCAAATTTCATGAATCCAATTTTCACTAATCAATTCTTATGCAAAGCTTACAGTATGCATGTGAAGCTGCAGCTGTGTTGCACACAAAGAAGGTGTCTACATTAGTTATCATTCTTTCTAACAGGTTCTCATAGTGCAACGGTTAGCACTCTGGACTTCTAGTCCAGTTATTCGAGTTCGAATCTCGGTGAGAGCTAACGTTTTTAAAACAAAGGGCCAATTCCTAAAATGGATTAAACGGATTAGATTAAAATTTGTTTTGCCAATAACTCATGACATAGTTTATGAATTTATACGAAATTTGCGATAGCAATTATTTGTAGCACCTCACGCTTGTGCACAAACTTTTTTAAGTCTACCTCAACATTGAGATAAGTTATTAGGCAAACAAATTTTAATCTAATCCGTTTAATCCAGTTTAGGAATTGGCCCTAAGTTTTGAAATTTTAACGTGAGAAACTGTTTTAAATTCACCAATTTTTGCTGTTTGAGAGGCTTTCAGGCAAATAAAAAGTAAAGTGTGTCTGCATAGTGTATAAGTTTGGTTTATTTAAAAATTGATTTTATCCACAGATAACGGCCGCGTTTAATATTTCCTCTGGAATATTGACACTCAGACCTCACAATTTGACTGACCACTGACTCACTCAGCAGAAGAGCTTGTTAAATTATTACTTGTCGACAGATAGTACACTGCATACAAACCTTTTACGGTACACAGAGCGGTAGAGCGACAACAGAAAACATACAAACATTTTCAAGTTTTTCTGATGGGTCATTTCGATATCTACTATGTACTACATTCCAGATGGGCAAGCGACACCCACCCCTGCCCTACCCCACTGGCTAAACACAAACAACCCGTCAACAAGGTTTCTTTGGGATTACAAAAACATCTCAAAGACGAGTATTCTGTGTTCTGGTGAATAAGCCAGTCAGTGATCATGTTAGGCGAGCTTGTTACGCCTGCGCACCGGTTAACCTTACAACCCCTGTACCCACTGCAGTCTACCCATGTTCTGGGTTTACTTTATGACACTGAGCTTGCTTATGCATAATTAATGGCACTCCTTAATCATACCGACCTGAGCTTACATTCCGGCACGTGCCACACTCACTGCTTATGCACACTTACCCTTTGACAAAGCGATTTTGAAAATTGGCTTTTTGATTTTTTATTCAACATTTGCTTTAGCGTAAATGTAGACTGAGGTTTCCGTTTTTGTTTCAATGTCTTTTCTCAGAGCATGTTGAGCGAGCCAGGATCTGATTGTTTGGTGCGTTCAACGAACTAATCAGATGTAAATGTGTCAGATGAAATGCTACGAAACTCACTCGATGACTCTTTTGCTGGAGTGAGGAACATATTTACTAGAGTCAATGGGAGGGTTGTCTAAAAGTGTTTGACATAACGTTGAAGAAACGTTATTAAAAGCAGTAAGTATTATCTTCATGCGATCACGTATGTACCCAGCAGTGTAAACTTAGCCCAACCTTGGTCGATTTAGCAAGCTTGGTGTTGAAATGCTTATTTGTGCATTGTGAGAACCGATTGTGTTTATTTATTCCAAACGTATCGGCATGTCAGTTTGAGTACGATATTTTTCAGTAAGAGATTTTTTCAAATAGCACCCAACGTTATGCAATGAATTTTATTTTTTAGTTTCTCCAATAAAATATATAGACATCTGGTGCTAATAATTGCTCACACAACAACTTTTGTGAACGCTTTACCAAATCTTCCACAGTTTGGGACGAGATCATGCGATTGCATATTTTTTTCATGGGAGGAATCAGAGGCGTTTTTTCTTCCATATTTGTTCTCCCTAGCAAACCATCATTTATAAAATGAAACAAATGTAGTTGAACTGAAATTGACAGTTCATAAATAAACCAAGCCAAATAAAGACTGAAATAAATAACAAATATTGGAAATATTTGAGAATTAAAGTACATATCCACTGTAAATTAGGAATTTGCGGCTGTTCGTGACCACATTTTTTGCTTCGTTTACCGTTATTTTGCTTTATAAATAAAGTTGTCTGAGGTCTGTCTGTTTTAAAACATGGATTAAAAAGATAAATTGTTAAAAAGTAAGATACATTTTTGCCAGGGTTTTCTATTTTCGGTTCCTGCTGTTTCTAAGCAATTCAGGAAAGTATTCAACCTGTTTTAAAACTTGTTTTATTTTTTATTTAATTTTAAACTGCCACGGATTACGCAACAGGAGAAATTGAAATATCTCCTTGTCTATTAGATATATAGGAAATCACTTCCTGACAATAGTGAACCAATTTTAGAATAGAGATCTATCCGCTAACGGAAAAAGGGGCTAAGCTTTGTTTCGACTTGAAAATTTTATGACCATTGTGTTGTTTGTTTCTGATTATATCTCTATAGCTATGTACTCCACTTTTTTCTAGTTTTAATCAGGGAACTCTGAGTAACTACTCACTTATAACTAATTATATCTGTTTTTAGATTATATATTTTTATTAGTAATGTTTATTTTGACTGAAGGCACTTAGTCTTTGTCCATTTGAGTGGTCTAATGAGGGGCTGATTAGATTCGAGGAAATGTCATTAGTGTCAGGTAGGGTCTGGGTTTGTCTGTTCGAGAGAGGCTTAAAAATTAGGCTTCGTCACACTTTTATTAGCTTTTTGACACTTGCGATGTGACATGTGACAAATGACTTTTTTTCGGATCATAAACGTCTCTGCTCACTTGAGTATACTTTTCGCATCAACAAAAAATGATCTCGACAGAAAGCGTTTTGTTCGCTTGTATCTCTACATAGAAAGCATTATTATTTATATTATTTGTGTATTATGGAATTTATAAATTAGTCATTAATTTCTGAAATATATAAACTATTACGAACACTTAGGTTCTTCTTGAATACCACCATATATGTATGAGGGGGGATCCCCCCAAACTTCAGGGGCTGAGGGGGAGCTTCTCGAAAATTTGGGCAAAATTTAGTAAAAATGGCACTTTTTTGGGAAAATTTTACGAAATTTTGCAAAATTTAGCCTATTTTTGTTCGATCAGGGGGGAGGGTCACCAAAATTTGGTCGGTGAGGCGCCTTGAAAATTTTGACCCCGTTACATGTATTAATACCACAATTGAGTGTCTGCATGAAAACAATAGACATGAACAACACATGGCAGGTATACCATCGTCTTGAAAATAGCCATCATGGTTAACAGGCACTGCTGTTGTAAATCAGAAATAGGGCTTTCAAGATTTGGGCGCTATGATGTAGTGGTTAGCATTCTCGACGTCGACGCGAGCCTCCCGGGTTGGATTGACGGCGCCTTTCTTTCTTTCTTTTATTTTTTCTAAATCTGGGTGTCCGCTGTCTTAGTTACCAAGTTCGACTAATTCTGAACTGTGAAGTGAAGTACATATGCTAAAAGCTGACTATAATTTGATTGGGGTTGAAATTAAGTTGTTTTCGTAATGAAATGACATGTTTAGTTTTGTCTCAGATTCCAGCAATTTTTTGTCAGACTTTTGATTCAGCAGCCTTTAGTTTTCAGCGTGTCTTATAATATGGCCTCTATATGCCTCGCCCGCGGGCCTAAGCTTTGTCGGTTTGTTCTTTCTAACAAATGTGTTGCTTTCTCTTTCTGGCTTTTTATTTCAGCCTTTTACGTGTTTTTTGTGTCGGCTTTTAAGCCCTGGTTTTGTCGAATGCTAATTCAGAAAACTAGTTCCGCCGTTTGCTCATATTTGGATCGGCTATTCCTTATTTCTCACTTGTCAGTTGGGTTCTAAGCTTTTAGGTATTATGTATATTGCGTCACGCATTTGGTAATTTTTTTGTGTGTTAATCATATTATTTAGTTTTTTAGCTCTCCAGGCACAAGCGTAGGATGGTGATTAGCCCAGTATGTCACTGGTAGGATTAAATTAGGGACTAATTTTCGTTGGAACCAGCAGTTTGATTGTTTCTCCACAGGCCAGACAGGAACAGATTTGCGATGGTTGTCCGTTGGCAGAAGGTGCTTTCAAAAATTTTGGGATTCCAATTTGTCCATTCTAAGGGTCTTATTCAAAAGTGGATTTTGCAGTGTAGATTCAAATTTTTTCTGCAAAAGTACATACTGCACATAATTACATTAACCGGTGGTGTCTATGTGTGTTGCATCGTTACATGCACGTGTCCTTGCAGTTGCGGGTACATAGTAGTCATACATGTATGAAAGCGGGGCCAACCCCCCAAAATCGATCTTCAAATTTTGGCCGGATAAGCCTCCCCAAAATTGTGACCCTGTTACGTGTATGATAGTAGTTCTGAAGTGGTACTTTAGGCCATGTCTAATTTCAAGAGCCTTGTCAGCCTTCACCTGCTTGAACAGTGTTATCCGGTTTGGGGGCAGGTCCTTCTACTATCACTTATTCGAATGTTCCCTTTCATTTTTGGTCTGAAATACTACTTTCTTACGTTTATGTCAGTGTTGACTTTTCCTAAGTATGCTTAATTTCTGTTGCAGAGTTTTTGAACCGTTTTACTTGGCAATAAGTTAGTACATTAGTGTAATTAACTTTTTATGTACATAAGTTAATTCATTATCTTTCTGTAACATATATATGTACTCTGGATAACACATACATTAAATATATACATGTGTATATAAGCTACTTATATACCTATACCTTACCTATATACCTTTAATTTCATTCTTTGATAATTTTATACGTTAATTTTTGCATTCCGGAACCGTTAATTTCCGCTTTTTCATTTTTTGATTGAAACAATTCTGGATTTCACTACACGAGAGTTTGCTTCATACCGAGTTCAAAGTTAGACTTTCGGGCAGGTAGTCTCTTAACTTTAATTCATATCTTATTCTCATTCTTAGGTATTTCGTTCGCTTTCCAAGGCATTTCAAGCTCAAACCAGTGCTAATTCATGATTTTGTTTGTATACCGAAAATTCTTGTCCCTGTCTTTTCAAAGACCAGCATAAACAAGGGGGGGGGCTGTGTTCAAGATTTGCTCAATGTGAATAATATCATCATGATGGCATATTTATCTGCTCTTTCGTACTCATGCAGAGCGTGTATTGCCTGTTTTGGTTCCCGAATGCTTCTATTGCCTGTGGCGGTCCACCTTATGAGCTTATGGTTGAACTCGTCTTTGTTAGCAGCAGCATGATACAATAGTGCACTGAACATATATCGAATACTGTTAATTGTACAAGGATTTTTTGTTTTAACGTTTTTCCTGTTGTGCCACAGCACAACAGGTCTTTAATTTTGATTTTGGACAATAACACTGAGCTTGTGTTCACATTTTGTCAGTTGGTTTGTGTAACCTGTGCTTCAGTCTAACAGCGCGGGCGTCACATGTGGTTTGCAGTGTTTTCTACGTTAGTTTGAATGGGTTTAGTGTTAAATTACATGGGCAGTGAAACATCTACTTTAAGTGGAATACCATTAGAGATTATGCAACGCAAAAAAAGTGAAGGACGGAATCGAACTCTCTGGCATCAGATTTTAACTCGACGTCTAAGCCAACCAGCTCTCATAAGAGTTTGAATAAATGTGTTGTTACCAATAAAACACTATCGTTGATTTTGTGGTGACAGTTTGAGGATTTCTGTGATCAATCATTAATACTGAACAGAAATTGTGATATTAAACTTGAAAACTTAAATTGCGACTAGAATTCAAAATATATTTTTACAACAAAAATATTGTATATATGTGTCAACCTTCACATTGAACGCAAACTGCAAACTGAGCATCAGATTTTTTGCAGATAGATTGTTGTTAAAGATTTTTATCGTGTATCGTAGCCTAAATAGCTCAGTTGGGAGAGCGTTAGACTATAGATATAAATGTCCTTGGTTCGATCCCTGGTTTCGGTCGCATTTTTTTAATCAACATTGCTGTTTTTAATAATTTATTTTACCAATTCTTGAAAATTTGTCTCGTTAACATAAATCATAAATATATTTTTCTTCCTCAGGAGACGCACTTGTGTTACTTTCATTGCATTTTGTACCAACCTTCTGTGTCCCTGGTTTATATATTTACACTTCAAATTTACTAACCAAACAAATTCAACCAACTACTAACTTAATTCAAAGTTTAAGTGAGGTGCAATATTTTATGCAATATTTTATCTGATGGCGATAAAAGTCATTTTGAGCACCGGTCCCAGGAAGGCTTACGGTATAACGAGATACCGCTGCACAACAGATTTTAAATGACCGCTGGTCAGTTTACTTGAAAAAGAATGCTTAAAGCTTACTGAAGTTTTTGCCGCAGATTGGGCTTGTTTGACAGACAGTCGGCCGTTCAAAATCATCTGGCAAACTTGTACTCCATTCAAATGCCCAAGTTTATTATGGCTCATCTCATTCGCTTCTGGTATATCCACTAGATACCGTATCAAGGTTAAAAAACATATAACTGTATAATCTTGATTTAGGATTGCGCATAGTCCAAGTCACATACAGAACCGTCCCGCTATGCAACCTACTTTAGCGAACAGTGGCGATCTTGTTTGGAAACTGACGCAGTGAAATGTTGTTTTACTGTGGTCCCGATGCCAATTAGGGCGGGCTAATGTAGCACCATTGTAATACCAAGCAGATTCATTAAAGTTGATCAGGTTATTGGGATCCAGTTAATCTAATTTCCTGAAGGACTCTTTGTTAGTTTGTAAACTAACGCACCGCCACCACCTGCATGTTTTGTCAGCTTAGCTAATTAAGCATTAACAACCACCGACAGTCCGTTATTCATAAGGCCCTGAATTAGAGACTAGGCTAATTGCTTCACTGGCAACCACCACTTGGGCTCATAATTGGTCCACAGTCCCAAATTTACTGTATCCTAGTCTTGCAGGTGAACTGGTAATAGTCTCAGCAGGAAGGAAGGAACTCTGGAACCTGAAAGTTTCGGTTTTCTTACATGGAAAAGATCGAAGTGCAGTGGGTTTCCCAAAAATTAGATCAAATTAAATTTAATTACCTAATTACAGTAAAAATGGAATTATTTTCGATATATAAAACAGTTTGGTAAAATTTATGTATTTACATTTTGTATTGCTGTAGGGGGATCCCCAAAATTGGGCTGGAGAAATCAACCCAAATTTTCCACCCTGTAGTGATTAGATCAGATTCGATTTATGTAGTTAGCTTTCAGTATTGATGAAGGATTATGAAGCAACATAAGCTGTTTAGTCGGACCAAGCAAACTGTATTCAAAACGTTAGCCTTTGGCTTAGTGTGGGTTTTCAGTCGTTAGTATTTTCTACGATATTTTCTACTTACCGAAGTGAGCCCTAGAAAACACACACCCCCACCCATTGAGCTCTTTTCTCTTTCTTCAGTCCGTTATGAAATTAGCTGTCTTTTTTGCATAAATCCGTGCAAATCCCGTCTTTACGCTTGTTTTCTAAGAATGAGGCAAAAATTTGATTAGTGCAGACTAATTTACATAATGTTATGAATTTTTAGATGAGAAAACTGGCTTTAGACCCAAACAGTTTTCATAACCAAGTGTACACAGTCTTATTATTACAAAGGTGTGACCAGGGGTGGACGCGGGTCGAAATTTTTGACCCGCGACCCAACCCAACCCGCGGCTCGACACTCGTGGGTAACCCGCGACCCAACCCGCGCCGTAAAACCCGACCCGCGACCCACTTTGACCCACCACTCTATAGCCATAACGTACATTATACAGGGGCGTGTAGCAATGATTTTGAAAAGGGGGGTCTAACCTTGTCCACTTTTTTGCTCACTTGCTTAAACTCACTATTGCGGGGTCTGAGCGCCTCAGCCCCCAGAATCCAATTATTTTTACACTATTGGCGAAGTGGCTTACATAACAAGTGGGGGCAGCCGTTAGAAAAAATGGAGGTTTTTTGAATTT
Organism: Trissonchulus sp. WLG1_4; assembly: GCA_030248245.1. NCBI lineage: Eukaryota > Metazoa > Nematoda > Enoplea > Enoplida > Ironidae > Trissonchulus > Trissonchulus sp. WLG1_4. The sequence goes on from JASANF010009238.1 coordinate 78,279, forward strand.
TCGGACAAATTTAGTCAACTGGAGACGTAATCAAAAATTTTTTCGACAGGTAAATTAAAAACAAAAGGTGGGAACTTTACACAAGTAAATACAGCATAATGCACTCTAGTAGACAGGCATGCATATATAAGCTTTCATGAAAGTTAACAAGGAATAGTAAGCCACAGAGTTTGCAATTTTTAGAATTTTTTTAAATTTTAGACCAAATTCTGTCAATTGGAGACGTATCCGAAATTTTTTTGGCCGGGCTATAAAAACCAAGGGGGGACCCTTGTCGACAATTTCTTCAGGTTCCAGTTTTCGCGGGTTTCCAAATTTTCGACCCGCGCAGCCTGAAGTGGGTACCCGCGGGTCGACCCACGGCTCGAATTTTCCGACCCAACCCAACCCAACCCGCGGGTACCCACGACCCGCGTCCACCCCTGGGTGTGACATCATTATTCTGCTCTTGTTCTTATAGCGATAATCATTTTAAACCCTGCGGCTATTTTATTTTAAATCTTCAGGTCTCTGTTTTAAAGCTGCTTATCTGCAGGGCCTATGGGCATTATTAAGTCTATGCTTTTATCCGTTTTAGTACACCTACTGATATCTTTCCAAGTTTTGACACTGGAAGCTATGTATAATCTGTGACCTGTTGTCATTAACCTGAGTATGATTGTGAATTTGAAACTCATCATGGGTGCTCAGCAAGATTGCAGTTGCATAGATTGAGATTTGATTAAAACAGTGCCACACTCTTTCCTTTTCCGGCCCTTCTCTGTATAGAGATGCAAATGGATGACAGCAAAAGGTCTTGTGTGAAGGGGGAGCCCCCGTTTCGCAGATTACATTTCATATCCGCAATAGAAATAAATGTTCCTATTTTGTACTCATTGAATTTTTGACGGACTACTAACTACTACTAACTAAACTATAGTCTGACCAAAAAATGTATGTACGGAACTTCATTGCTTCATAGCAGCTTAGTCGTTTGAGGTAACCCCCATAATGTATATATCATTCGAAAGCATTTTTGATGGAGATTTTCATGAAGTTCAGAATTTTCATGAATATTTCAGAAAATTTGAAGTTAAAAATTTTAATTCAAATAAAATCGATTTTTTCCGCCTAATTATAGGAAACCTAATGTATTAGATATCAGTCGATAGCCCATTCCATTCTGCGTCTAACGATATATACAACATCACTATAGCATGTACCTCTCATAAATTATCGAATTTTTTTAGTTTTGATTTTTCTATTGAAAAACGTCATTTTTGGCCCTTTTATTCGCTGTAACTCAGCAAATACTCAACCAAATCTGATAAATTTTGGATGAATAGACGCGTTGTGACCTCGCACAGTCTGTGAAAGTAATAAAATTTCAAAATTTGATACTAATTTTTTTCAATATTTGTCAGGTTTACAGTCATTTTTCAGCAATTTTTGAAAAATCAAAACTAAAAAAAATCGATAATTTATGACAGGTACATGCTATAGTGATGTTGTATATATCGTTAGACGCAGAATGGAATGGGCTATCGAATAATATTTAATACATTAGGTTTTCTATAATTAGGCGGAAAAAATCGATTTTATTTGAATTAAAATTTTTAAGTTCAAATTTTCCGAAATAATTTAACTTCATGAAAATCTCCATCAAAAATGCTTTCGAATGATTTATACATTATGGGGGTTACCTCAAACGACTAAGCTGCTATGAAGCAATGAAGTTCCGTACATACACTTTTTGGTCAGACTATTGTATATACATATGTAGATGGGGATAGTGTTTTAAGCTTGCTCCGTACATACATGCATTACGTACATACATACTTGTCGTCAAGGGTGTCCGTTTGTCCGTAAGCAGGGAATTGATCAACTTCAATCAGTAGTTTGGCTCTTAAGGTGGCGCTCCGAATAACTTCCAGAACTTTATTATCTTATAAGTCGACGTAGGTTCTAGCTAGAATGAATTTCGTTTAAATATATTGAAGCCTGCTACAAAGCTCTGTTTCTGAGTGAGTTTCACGTGCCTGCTGCCTTGTTCTGATTTTTTATCACCGATTGAAAATTTCTATGTTCGCTAAATGCGCATAATTTTTCAAACGGCATAACTGAGCGAAACTCTGTTCAAATTTCACGATCTATAGCTTAAACTGTAGGTAATTATGTTGCCGAGGTGTATCTTTTCTTATAATTTTAATCCAATTGTTTTGGCACAAAATACACTTGTTTTTCTAAAATTGGTCAACGTGAAAACGCTGCAGAAATTCACCAAAAACAGAAATCAACATTTTCGAAGAAGGTATATACACCTGAATCTACTTATTTTCTAATTTTAAGTCAAATTTCACAATGAAAAAACGACATGGAGGAGAGCTATCACGATTCAAAAAAGGCTATTGCCGATCAGAAAAATCTGAGGTTTGCCCACACAAACGGCAGTGTCAAAAAATAGAGCGTATTTTTTAATGCAAATAACCATTGAGAAAAGTTGGAGAAGCCAAAAAGTAGCTAACGAAAAATTAGCTTGAAAAATAGTGCATTTTTGTCAATATCGCTCAACGTAATTTGAATTTTTTTTTACAAATGTTTGCCCACACAAACGACTTTTTAAAAAGTTGCAGTCACCTATTATCTGCGAAAAACCGTTATCAAAAGTAACACAAGCCATATACAATTTTTTGGAAAATCGATTTGAAGATTTTGCCATATCAAAATGCAGGTCAAAAAATTAATTTCAACAAAACTACATGTTATGTATATCAAACGAAAGCTAATTCACTGCTGAACAACCTTTCTTCAAGAACAAAGACCTGAAAACGTGACTGAAAGCTTTTACTGCCCAAAGTCAGTTATTCGGAGCGCCACCTTAAGCCCGGTTCATACTCGTCCTTATGCACGTGCCTATCGTTCTGTCCTTAAACAGCTCCAAGAAAACTATGTAGCAAAATGAGCCAATTTTTTGCAAGAAAACAGTTAGGCTTTGTGTACAAAAATCAGACGAAAATGTTCTGTCAGCGCTAAACTGCAAAACTGCATCTGTCACAATTATAGTGGACTGAAAATTGTCCTATTCCCTGTTGTTATGTTCTTAAGGACAAGTACATATGAACCGGACTTCAGCGAACGATTCTCAAGCAGGAGCTACATATACATACATAACCTATGTGCTAGTAAATATCTATAATATGGTCTATAGGTTTACATGTTTACAAAAAGATTGTAGCAGGTTTCACTGTCCGGTTTACTCTGATTTGATTCATTTTTGATCTCCAGTGTTTGGTTAGTCTTTCCCTAACTATGGTTCGCTAAAGCCTTAATTCATTCAGAGTATATACAGTTTACCCTAATCTCCAAACTTATTATTTGCTGCGCTTTTCTGATTAGTCTGCATTGTTATTATTTGTTTGCCCTTTTGTGCCTTTTTCGCCGTAATTAGGTCACGCAGCAATTAGTGATTTCGGCATGATTATAGCCTGATTAATTGGCCTCCGCTTAATTTGCTCTTTTACCTAAATCTCAGTGCCCTACTTAATTTGACTTTGTTGCTTAGTGATTAGTCACAACTTGCTATATGTAGCATTGCTTGGGGGATTCTGAAATTAATGACTAATTATAACTAAGGGTCTTTTCCAAAATTGGAGTTATCCGATTAAATTTGTGTTTGTTTTCCAAATAACACGGTCCCAGGTAAACTTAAGTGGATTGGCACACTGCAACATTAATTTTATATCGCTGATTACTCCATAGTATTTAAGGAAATACCGTAATCTCATTTTGATAAATCAAAACTTGGACCGGACCGTTGGCCAATAAGAATACAGTTGCGAGCAATGGACGAGTTTGATTAGATAATCTATTTTTCCATAAGGTCATGTAACAGATAAGTTCAGTTTGGGCAAACTTGATTGAAATTATTTTGTTAGTCGATAAAAGATAGAATATGATATTATTTCCTATTACATATGTATCTAGTGTCTATATTCAGCAACTTACATATATACAGTTTATTTGTTTTGTCTAACACTATGTGTATATTTTTAGATTCAATTAAATTACCTACATCTACTAATATTAATCTTGCTTATCATTAGTGTGCTGGGTTGCCTGTAGTGATTAGCATGGCGGGCCAGAACTCAACGTCGGACCTGAACTCGACCCGGTCGATGATCATGATCGTCTATAAAGTGGGCGTGCCGACGCTGTCTGCCCTCTGTCTCATTGCCATCCTAGCCAACGGTTACATCCTCAGCGTGTCGCGACGTCTCAAACGCCCCCTATCGCCCACTATCCTAATAACACTGAGCCTGGCGGCAGCCGATTGCTGGCTCTCCCTGGATCTGGCCCTGGGGCTGGTGCACAACAGTCTGCTGCCAGTGATGCTGGGCGCCAGTTTCCCTAGCCACGCCTGTATTTCCTTCACCATCGAAGCCATCCGGCTGGGCGGCGTGCTCACCTCGATCCTCCACCTCTTTTTCCTCTCCGTCAATCACTACTCCGCCACTGCCTGGTCGATCCACTATCTGGAACGATTCACACAGCGACGCGTGATCGGCGTGCTGGTTTTCATCTGGCTGCTGCCGCCCCTGGCTTTCTTCATCGCCTTCTCCTCCACAGCCAATCAGGGCTTTCGGGCTCCGCTGTGCAACCAATCACAGGCCTTCGAACATTTCAACTTTCGCGTCAGCGTCTTCAGCGTCTACATGGTGCCGCTGATCTTCATGTCCATCCTGTACGTGCGAATGGGCCTGATCATTCGCAAACTCGGTCCCAGTCGTGAGCCCAGACCCAGGCTCGCCCAGACGGCCCCCCAGCTAGACCCAGACAGCTGCCGGAAGGACGCAGTGCGACGTCGCTCGACGTGGCAGACGGTCGGCAGTACGCCCAGTTTGCAACGAAAGCGACGAACTCTGCTGACAGCCCTGCTGATTGTGATCTCGTTCCTGATTGGCTGGTTCCCCGGCAGCCTGCTCTATCTTCTGATCTGCCAGACCTGTCGTTTCCCCGTCCACCTGTTCCACCCCTATACGCTGGTCGGTCTGCTGGTGTCTGCCAATCTGCTGATCATCATCAAAGGCATCTGGAACCCCCTGCTGTACGCCATTCGACTCCCCGAGATCAGAACTGCTGTCCACAAGAAGGTCAACTACACCTCCGTTTGCAATCCGCCAAACAGCAAAGCTTTCAACTCTTTCTCCATGATTCGATTCAGTTAATTCGATTTCAGAATCCACAACGAGACTATCAGCCAATGGAACGACAGTGTTGATGGCAATGGACCAATCAGGTTGCCTGGATTATTTACTCCTCAATTGGGCCTCAATAATTCTGCTTGGAGCTTGAATGTTCATGTTGCTTTTTGTGACATCATAATATCGATGCTATCGATGATATTTTCTAAAGAATAAGGTCTCATTTACTTGTTTTTCTGGAAGCAACTGATCTAAGCGGTACACTCGGTATACAGACACTATCACTGATTGTACTGTTCGTTAACAAATCCGCTATATGTAATTGATTGACTTTTCAAGGCGAAAACTACCTAATCTGGGTTTTGTTTTAAGGCGTTGATTTTTCTAGTGAATTCGAAACTATACTCCAAGCTACTTTTGTCAGTTTACGGTCTAAATTTTGACGTACCTATGTACATACTCCGAGGACCTATATGTACATAGTTTATCTCTAAGCTAGGCAATCTTATGGAAAAGAAAGTTTGCTAAGTTTTTGGCTGCAAAATGTGATGCAAGGAATCTTGGAGATGACCTATGTACCCACCTAAGACCGTTGTTTCGTCAGGTTTGGGCTGAATACATTTTACCCTAATTTTTTGCTTCCAGATACAAATAGGATTGGACGAATACTATTAATTTCTGGCATAAACTTTTTGGATTTGAAAAAGCATAGTTACAACTGCACTTGAATTTTGTAATTGTAAATATTTGTGCAGAATAGTTGTGTCAATAATTCGTAACTGTAATCTATTTGTACATAATAAAATACATATGTTATGTTTAAACATCAAATCTCAAATGATGTTCCTTGTGGATCTGGTAGAAGCACTCCAAATCAGGCTTAAAAATTATCCGTTTTTTCGATTCATACTTTTTAGCAAACGGGGATAGCTATGTGTAGGTATAGACATAACTGATCTTCGGCTGTAGTTTGGCATACGCCAAAAGTACGATTCATACAATATATCCGTTTGCCCGTATGCCCTTGAGTCTGATAGTTGAAGTGACTTGTCGGAGGCATATACGGACAAACTGAAGTGGTCCTTTTAGTTCGGATAAACGGACATCTGCTCAACACACCACTGAAACAATATTGCTCTGAAATCTGTATCATTGGGAATTTTCGGAGGCCGATAACAGCTCACGAACAACCGTACAAGTATCTTTCTGATAAATGTCACAAAGAATAAGGACTAATGAGTTCGAAAAATTCGTTAAATCAATTACATAGTATTTATTTGATACGTAATTTTTTTAGTATGTATTGACATGAATAACCTTGAATACCGCTGGGGTACATACATACATACGTATTTATTTGAATCAGAATCAGGATGATACATTATGGGCTTTTTAAGCCGTTCTGGCACTCTCTTTTGACTTAAGGTGGTAGTTGCGTTTTCGAGGTTTTTGTGATTTCTATGTAAACTTTGCGCCACCAGTACTCAAGTTATAAATGACGCCTGAGCATAAATTTTTGGGACAGTATTGTAAAGGTCAAAATCCCCAGGCATGTCTCTCACTTTTTTGAAATTTCACCCGTGGACATTTTTAGAGGGTTTTAATTACAAGAAATTATCTTAAATTTTCGGTGCGTTTGCTTTTCAGCTATTTTCTCAGTAAATTGACTAGTTATTAAAAAAGTGGGGGACATGCCTGGGGATTTTAAACATGTCAAAAACCTTACCAACTTTCAGCCCCAACAGATAATCGTATGATTCAGAGCTGTGGCGCAAACTTTTTGTAAAAAATTTTAATATTTTTGAAAGGACGTTTCTTTAGTCGCTTATACTGGAAAGAAAAATCACAGGTTAAATTTCAAGGCATGGCATACATTTGGGAAAGATATTGTTCTACCTAATGCAAAAGACCGCTTGTGATTTGAATTTGTAAACGCTGAGTTATGGCTTTTTAAAAAAACACCTAAAAACGCAATTACCCCCTTAACTATAAACTGAGACCAGCTGAACAGTATGTAGGTATGTAGGCGAAAGCAGGAACCGGTAAAAACCAGTGTGGGAAATTTTATAATAGTGTGTTCATTTTGACCATGACACATTTGTGTGCATCAAATGAGTAGAGACTAGAGAGTAGACTTATTGAGCTCTGTAGTCAATAGCACTCTTAGGTCATCACGACGGTAGAGTGCTGCGTCGGCTTCATGCATACTTCGTGCACGACTGGGCAGTATCAACCACAGATGTACATACATGGGGTGGGGTCTGGGGGGAGGGGAGCAAGCTCCCCCAGATTTGACATTTCGGGACAAACCCCCCCTAAGATTTGACCCGTCGGTTCCTGTTCTTGGTGCTGAAAAAAGCTGCCCGAAAGCTGAAAAACTGCCCCAGATCGCTTTAAAATACTTTAAAAATGAGTAAAAAGCGTAATAATAGCTAAAAAACATGCAAATTGTGCGAAGATTTTCAAATTTTTAGGCAAAAATTGGACATTTTTTGGGTTTTGGTCGGTTCAAGCCCATAAACGTCGAAACAAGCCCACCCCCCCTAAATTTTTGAAAATTCCGGGACAAGCCCCATCCCACACCGAGACCCCGTGTACATACATGTATGCATGATCTCGTAAAACCGTATATACTCTTTTACCGGCCGACAGAAAATCCTTCACTACAACAACAGATTGTCTCTGCTGCCCATACATGTTAGTGACAATAAGCCACTAGATTAGGTGAGAATTAGAGTTCGCAATCGGGTCGGGTCGGGTCGGGTCGGGTTGGGCCTGTACGGGTCGGGTCGGGTTGAGATTTTCCGACCCGCGGGTTAAGCGGGTCAGTTCGGGTCAAAAATCTTGTGTGAAAATCCTAGATTTTTACGTTGAATTTTGCCGGTTGGACCATTTTCTCAGGCTAATGGACTCGTGGTAGAATGACTACTGGACTGAAGATTCACAGAACGTATCAACTACATATCACGAAAAACTAATAACAAAAACTTCACCAGAAAATTTTGTGTTTAAGAGTTTTTATAGCAGCTTAACGAGAAATCGGGTTGGTTCGGGTCGGGTCGGGTCGGGTCGGGTTGTAATCTATCTCGGGTCGGGTCGGGTCGGGTCGAAAACCTTCGACCCGTTGCGAACTCTAGTGAGAATGTAGTTTCACAGTCATCTATTGCTGGAATTTGATCAAAATTTCGTGTTGGGGATTCTATAGCACGTGGATACTCGGCCTTAGTTTGAAGGCAGCCTATTCTTTCTTTCTATAGCATAGTACCAACCAGAAATAGATAAATAAGTATGCTCGAAGTGCACGCGAGCACTTTATGACGTCATAGTTGTTGCACGCGTGCACTTCGAGCACTTCATCTTTAATTGGAGTACATAAGTACTCCGATTCAGAGCATCATTAACTTCCAGCACTTCATGCAGCGTGTTTTTAAGCAGTTACGTAATACGTACGCATGCATAACACTGTGCTTCGAAGAATTTATATATGTCCTCTACTTTTCATATGTTCTACTATTTTTTGTTGTGTTTTTGTTTCAGATCGACAACCAGGACTACCTGAGCAAGTTTGCCATCGAGCAGGCGACTCGCAAGCAAGCGGGCGTCTACAAGGTGACAGCGCGGAATGAGTCGGGCACGGACACGTGCGAGGTGGAGGTGCTGGTGCTGTCCAAGCCCACGCCGCCCGAGGGCCCGCTGGAGGTGAGCGACGTGTTCGAGGATCACTGCACGCTCAACTGGAAGCCCCCCGAGGACGATGGCGGGGTGCCCGTGGACCACTACGATGTAGAGATGATGGACACCACCACCGGACTGTGGGTGCCCTGTGGACGGACCTCGGAGACAAGGTCAGCACGCTACACCTCGCCTCAAGCCTACGTGTAACTGGGTCAAAAATTTGGGGGCTTCCCCCTCGGATTTCTGATCGACCATACGTATATACCCTAAATTTTGCAAAAATTTGTAAAATTTTCCCAAAAAAGTGCCATTTTTACTAATTTTTCTCCTAATTTTCGGGACTCTACCCCCCCGGCCTTTCGATTTTTTTGGGGTACGTTCCCTTAACATCAACATGTACATATTATGCCTTAAGCCCAGTTCGTATTTGTCCTTATGGACACAGGGACAAGGACAAACTTTGGTTAGCCCCTGTGAAGAATTGACACAAGCGTTTCTTCTAATTTTTTGGGTACAGTCTGCAAGCGACTCCTGCTTTATTCATGCGAAAAGTTTTTATTATTTGGCCAAACTGTTTTCTTGAAATTGCTTGAGGACAAAGCGATAGGTACAAGGTTAAGGACGAGTATGAACCGGGCCTTACAGTGACACAAGAGAACGGAATGGCATATGTAATTGCAACAAAAACTTGCTTTACTCTTGAGGGTCGAAATTTGGTCCTAAAGTTTTGTTGTATCTCAGTATTCTACGTTTTTTGGTCAGACTTTAGTCACATGATGCATATGTCCATACAGCATACATATGTAACATAAGGCCTATGGATAAGACCTATAAATTTTCATCACCCTAGTCTTCTTGAGAACCTATTACCAAGAGTACATTAACTTATAATGCCAGTATTTATCTATTTGTTTATTTGTTTATGTTATGTTTTTAGCTTCACACCGGACAACCTTGTGAAGGGCAAGCACTACAAATTCCGCGTGAAGGCGGTCAACTCGGAGGGACCCTCGGACCCCTTGGAAACAGAGTCAGCCATTCTGGCCAAGAATCCATACGGTGCGGTAGCCTTTCGTTAACTTAACAGTTTTTTTTATTTTTTAAATTTGTATTTTTAGAATTATACTCAACTTCAGCATACAGTATAACAAAATAGATACGGTAAGTAAAATCAAGGATCAAAATCTGAGTACTGTTGCCGCGTTTTGGTCTCCGTTTTTCACCACGTCGTTATACGTTCCCTTTAGGCTTGGCATTCACAGAAAGTTACGTAATGAAAAGTGTTTCGACACGTTTGAAAATTCTTTGCATTCTTTCTATGCGTTTCTTTTTGTGCACCATTGAAGCAGCAAGTTTTCAGTGCACATATGTGTAGCTTTAAAAGAGGTTTTTTGTTCGCATACAAAAAAGAGTGCCAGTGCAAAACTGCAAAATTTACGAGGGCTGTCGTTTGCCTAAATATTGTTGTCTTATAAGGACATTCATAATTTTCAATAGAATGTTCCGTAGCGGGAGGGGAATTTAATTTTGATTGTAGCTCGAAAAATTTGCGAAAAAAATGTGGAAAAAAATTAATTCGCGCTTTCATAGTGACGTGAAAAGAATCTCAACTGGATTGTACATACATAGCTAATAATTGTATCCCATTTGTTGGTGAAATCAACAAAAAATTATTCCCCCGTGACATATCATGTGTTGCTGGTCGTGTACTGTGTTTTTGCGGCTGAGCTGACATACTGCTGTATGCGTGAGGGTAACAGGACCCAAATTTTGGGGTGGTCATAGCCTCTCCCCCCTTGATAGACCAAAAATACCTTTGCAAAAGTTTGTGAAATTTACGATGTGCCATTTTTACCGAATTTTGTTTAAATTCTCGGGACCTCCCCCCCCCGGCCCCGTGATTTTGGGGAGGGCACCCCCCTCATACATGTGCGTGACCAGAACCCTCCTGCTGCTGCCATCGGATTTCATTAAGTGGTGGTTGTGTTGATGACAAAGGCGCGCGCCCGTATTCCAATTTTGCACACAGCTGTGATTTATGTCATCTCAAAAGCAGCTGGTTTGGCATATTCATAAAAAAAGTTGAGGAAAAAGTTTTTTGCAAAGTTTGCGAAAACTAGAATAAGCAACATATTTTAGCCAATTTCGGAAGCTACACGGTTTCTGCTACATAGGTTGCAAAAAGTTGGCATAGAATCCAAGCTTGAACGATAAACAGTTTTTCAGCAAAACGTTAAAACATTTATCAAGGTTAAGTAACTTGTTGCATACAGAAAGAACTTCACGTCACACTGCACGTGGTATAAAAATCAAGAGTATTCGTGTATAAGTAAAGAACAAAACATGAACAAGTGGATCGATTCATCTAAATGTTGTATCGCGTGAAGCATCGTGTAACAAAATCAGTCAGTCAAAACGTGTAAAAAAAGTCAAACTCATAAGCCAGTTACGCAGTACAAGACTCGTGCAGGTTTTATTAGTAATCGCGGAAACATTAGGTCACTAGGTTTCGTGATTTGTTTGCAGACAAACCAGACAAGCCGGGCAAGCCTGAGCTGACGGACTGGGACAAGGACCACGTGGACTTGGAATGGACTGCGCCCGCCAACGACGGAGGGGCGCCCATCGAGAAATACGTCATCGAGAAGCGGACCAAATATGGCCGGTAAGAGGGGATTGTGGTTTAGTTTGGCGTCTGGAGGAGAAGAGTGTTCAGTGTGTGGTTTTGTGGAACCTCAGGGGCCAAACTAGTGATCAGTGATCAGTCTGAAGTGGTGGGAGTATAACCACCATGTACGTTAGCCAAAGTCTGACCAGAAATGCTAGACCCCGAGACAAAATGAAACATGTGATTTCAGTACGAAAAGAACGAATTTCAGGCACCCACAAGAGTACAGCGGGTAGTCGCGAAAATCACACCACCTATTTTCTCTCAGGGTTCATTAATTTTTGGTTAGACTTCAGTTAATATATATTGACTTGATTTAGTCAATCTGACATGGAAAATGAATATTACGTATGTACTCCTGTAGATCAACCAATACAGTAGCCAATGACCATTAGTCTACGCACACGTTGATTTAATAGTACAGTAATCTATACAGTGCAGTATATATTATTTGGCATATTTACAAACAATGTACATTTTTATAACAAGTAACAGAACAGATTTTCGCGAATTATTCGAAGCAGCTGCGTATCAATATAAAATATACACGTTTTAAAAACAAAAGTAAATTTACTGTTCATTTAGTCTTGCAATTCAGACAAGAAGACGCAAAATCATTTTTCGCAAACAATATTTTTGTACCTAAATCGTAAAAAACGTTGCTCGGAGCTATCCACAAAGTTATCTTGTTGATTCGAAATGGTATAGAATAAAGACATCGACTGCAGGTTACTACTGACGGAATCAGTATCTAATCAGCTCATCAATTGAGTTCATTATAAATTAATTACACAATACGTCATATACGTTGTAGCAGTAATGGGACGTCAAGTGAAAAAACCGGTTTAAGTAGGATTCGATCAACCCAGCTCAGTGTCCGTTCGGTAGCCTGGGCGTTGCCTGATTTGGCTTCAGCGGGGTTGTGCAGCGTGAATTTCTGACTTGTGTGATGTAATTGTCCAAACTGTTCTGCAAGTTGGTGCACTGGTTGATTGAATCCTGGAGCATTAGATCGTAGATTGATGGGGGTGATCGAATCTCACTGCTCGCGTAATAGTCGGGCGGGTGGTGGCCGTTTCTGAAACATCAAACATACATTTTTGTTTATTTTTTGTTTTTAAGCATAATGCCACAAATACAGCTTTTTACACTTATACTCGTATACATTACATATTTCAGTGATTATTACAAAATTTTGTTAATTTTAACTAACTTAGACTGTTAATACTAGACCGATTTTATTCGGCCTTGTTCAAACCTCTGAGTTGGACCAGACGAGTAGGTATAGTTCAGAGCACGGGTACTTTTAATTTATAGCGTCCGACTTAGATGTCCTGAATCTTGATCTGAGTTACTGCACTAGCCGAGACTTCCACACTTTGACTTTGACTTGACTTTAGTCTTTGACTATAGTCTTTAGATTTTAGACTTTGACTTAAGACTTAGACTTATGACTTACGCCTTCTGTTGGTCATTGGCCTGGTTGGGCCCCAGAATGCTGACGTCGACGTAGTCACAGCTCTCGTCCAGAGACTGACAACAGTCGGGTCGGACAGAGCCCTCGAATCTGGGCTTCTCAGCTCCTCGGCTGGTCGCATGTCCGTTCATCTGGGCTAGCTCGCCCGGTTTGGGCCCTGGTTTGTAAATGAACCCGTTGGACGAACCGTTACGAACAGGTGCGCTGTCGGGCTTACTGTAAATATCCTGCGACTTGCGGCCGCCCGTGCACGGTATACAGTGCATTGTACGGTAGGAGAGATTAACAAGGCAGCAGGGACTTAACAGCAGCGGTTAATAGTTGAGTCAATTTGACTGCAGTGCGACTTTTCACACTTTGCACAATGCCTGCAAATAAAAAACACTTCATAATATTTTCAACGCACAAAAGTCAACTTTGCAAAATACTTACTGTAAAGTCTGTACGAAAAATAGTCAGAACTATAGGTGGTTGAAATTGTTTTCAACTTTAACAAAAATAGAATACACGTGTGCCATAGGAAATAAGCATTTTTAACTTTTAAAGTATTAAAAAATATCTAGAAATGTGTCTAACAATTAATGCAAGTTTTGAATGCCGCAACCCCTATTCTTGTATTTTTTAGTTCCGTTTTCAGTCAAAATACTTGAAACACGAGGACTTGAAAAAATATTTTTTAACTTGAAAGTTTTGCTTGTAAAGCAGCATTTCAATGAAACAGGAAAACAGTGCAAAGCTAGGGCAGTTTAAAATAATTCAACTTTTTTGCTAGTACAATTAAATTGCTATTGCAATTTATTTATTGCGGTTTATTTGTATCCATGACACCATTAAGAGATGGCTTCGTGATAAAGTCAAAGGTCGATTATACGTATTTATATGAAAGAAATAGTTAGTTGACGCCATAGATGTGGTTTGTGGGATTGTAACCTCCCCCCCCCCACTCCCCAGAAAGCAAAAAGGCTACTTCACCCTCGCTTAGACAGGTGCTTCACGCTACCCAGAATATCTATAAATTGGCTCATAAACCCACAAATGGTGATTCAAGAAGCAAAGACAGTGGCTCATGCAAAACTCGGGAACTAAATTGTTCCACATACCCCCCCCCCTCATCAAAGTTTCCTACTTGCCCCCCGTATGAGACCTATTTTCTTTTCTGCCTGATTCATTAGCAGTCACAGAGTCCAATAAAAATTACACGTCAAAAATACACAAGCTGTAAATATTAGAGGAAAACTGTGTGAAATTGACAGACAGCCAGCCCTCAGTCCGTCACGTCAATTTGGAGGTACTCAGGCTTGTCATGAAAATATTGTAAATTCATTTGAATGCAATTTCAATTTTTCATTTCAATTTCATCCAAATTTGACCTTCGTGAGACGTACATATATACTCGCCTGACTGCCAAATTTTCATTTAATTTGCTGTTAGTTGACTCAGAGTTATTCAATTTTGCAAACTTTCTGTGGCAAACTGTAACTCACAAACAAGGTGTGCGCTTAAGAAAAAGGGGGGCATGCCTTTTCCTGAAATTGTAGTGCATATTAAAGGACAGAATTATTTTGAGTAGGTAGTGCATCAAAAAATGAATTATTTTGAGTAGTGCATCAAAAAAGGTTGAGTTGTTTGTTAAGATTGGTAGTTTTCTGAGTTATCACATGTCGCAACTCACAAGTCTTTCCTGAACAAACTCCGATCATGGAAGTGCGGGAATAACTTGACGAAAAGTCCAAGTCATAAATTTTTTCACACGGCGCAATAAAGATGGTAAAATTTGAACTTTCGTTGGGAAATTTTAGACAATTTTACCCAGTTTGGTCACCAAATCACGCTGAGAACAAATCCTGTTTTTTTGGTTGAAAAGATATTCAATGCACAAAATCGGGACAAAATTGAAATGCAGTAACTTTGGGAAACCCGACTGAACTCAACGTGGCAAAGTCAAAACTTGAAACGCTGAGTTTTGCATAATAAAACATCAGAATGTGTTATTTTTCTTTCTGAAAATTATAGCGTAGAAGTCGGAAAAACTAACTACCTATTTTTATGACAAAAAATATCTTCCACATTATTTTTCAGCCATAATTTTAAAGAATTACTAGTCATAAATTTGTAGCAATTGTGTAAACTCACAAAATTCAGAGCGAAACCCCTCCAAAACTTTTGTTTACACGCAGTGTTTACTTTTCTATATGGAATATGACTAAAAGTTTTTACGAGCGTTCGCCAGATGTGACTAAAAGTTTGACTCAACTTTTTATGTTGCGTAATTACGTTTAATATATAATTACAAGCCATAACTTGCGCTACTTGGCGCAATTGAACGTGCTTACGCAACAGGTGTTTTGGCATCTTCACAAAACATTTAGAACAGTTTTCAAACTTTTTAGAGTATTTTTATTTTTACAGAATCAAAATTTACTGGTACTCGTTTTGACATCAGCATTCACCACGAAAAAACAGTATTAGTAGACTACGTAAACAAAATTAAATTTTTCATTTATCTTTCTGAAAGCGAATGTTTTTTAAAAGAAAGTCAGTATTAGCCAAAAAACATTTCACTTGAAAATTCTCAAGCTTCTAATTAGCTGGAAATCAGTTTTGAAGGCTTCAAAGGAGCAATTTCCGTTTTAAAAAATAACATTTTTACAAAAAACTAGAGCTATTTTTTGGGCTTAGGGCTTAATATCCTAAGGCACACCATTAGTCTTATTGTCAAGCGAACATGCTGTTGTGCTTAGACTGAAGTGCGCATGCTTACTTAAGTAGTCCCTTGAGTATCAACTCAAGTAGACTTTGAAGTATTGCTAACAAGCTTTTTTGAATTTTCCTAACAATTCCTTTGATAATATCACAGGAAAATTGAAGACCATCTGTTTGTGTTCCCAGGGAAACTGACTAGTGCGGTCTGTTGGCAGGGGTCAGGGGGTCAGGTCCATACATGGGCGTGGGGAGGTTTTTCATCCCCCCCCCAGAAAGTAGCTTCACACCCCCGAATGTTTTGAAGTCGCTCTTGACGGCAAAATCGGTGGCTCACGAAGAGAAAACGGTGACTCACGAAGCTAAAGTCTGAAGTTGCTCCGCTCCCTCCCGCCCAGAATTCGCTAGCTTCCCACGTATGGTCAGGTCCCTGATTGCCATGGCTACTGGGATGTAGCTAAGGTCTAATGACAGAGTATGGGTGCTAAGCCGCCGTTAGACCCTTGGTGACTATGAACTTTGAACAAATTGATATTGACGTATGAACAGTTATTTAACAAATAATACCACACACAAAAATTACAACCGTTAGTGCAACTAATAGAATTGAGAAAATTTGAAGAAAAAACAAGACAGCATTTGACATGATAAATTGACGTGAAAAATACAGTCATTGTGTTTTACATTCTTGGGAAAATTCGTTAACCCTTTTTCTCACAGCAACCTTAATTACAGTATCTACTAGTGACGAAAGCTGGTGCAGAAATGTTTCCGGATTTTTTCGGAAAAAAGGGCTACATTAAGACTACAGCTTAATAGTTAGGATCTGGTAGCACGAAAATAATTGAAGTAATGAAAAATAACATATAAAATCAACCAAAAAATTGACTGAGAAAACGTTAAAAAATACTAGACAATCAGGCAAATGAGTAAACTTTGCCTATTTTGTTAAAAGCAGGTCGAAATAGCAACTATTGTCTCGTTAACTTTGGCAATCGATTTCCGAACAATTGCGCCCTACTTTGCAATTTGCCGAAAGCTTACCAAAACGACAAAACATTTTGCATATAGCTTAACCTAAAGGTCAATTTTATAAGTATTTCTGTTCAAAAAACGTCTAAGGAAGAATGAAAATGAGAGTATCTAAAAGTTGAAGATAAATTCCAAATTGAAATATGCAAATGAAATTGGCGTGATAACTTTGCAACCTTTTTTCTCACCTAGCCCCACCCAAAAGTTTTGCTTGAAAGACATAAGTTGAGGTAAGCTAGCTTGTCAGCTGTTGCTGTTATAAGCAGCGAGACAAAGTCAACACGCCACACACGCACACTCAAGTGTGCTAGAATGATTGGAAAAAATTCAGGTGTCTGGGAGCTCATTCCGTTACTGGATTAAACGAGTTAGTTTCCAAAGCCTAACTAGGTAAAGGAGTTAAAAATCATACGCAATAATAACAGCGGGATTTTTAATCGAAACTCAAATTTAGTTGCCAAGTTGCAATGCTTATGCAAACCTTGTTGAAAATCTCCTACTAAAAAATCAATCTTTTAGTTGTAACCATTAATGTAAGGTAGAAAAGCTAACTTAAAAACAGAATCTAAAATCGGATGCTGAAGTGGCAGTGTTATAAAGAAACAGTCTAGCGGATATGCCATGAGAACATTGCACCCCTGAAAGTAATGGGCGTAGTAAATATTGAATTGAGACACTGGAGTTGCCTTATTACTCCGGCCTTCAATTGACAACTGAATTTTAAAATGTCTGTCTGCCGGAAAATTCACAGCCGCAATCATAATAACCATAAAAATTTATCATTTCAATTATGCTTAGCTAATCATAAATGCAAATTAGGGGGCCAGTGGGCAATGAGGCGCGAAATAGAGCCAGAATCAAACGGCCAATCAAAGTGGAACTATGTACGGGGACTCGGGAGGGACTCGGTTTCTACCTGACATAATATACAACAACCAATAAAAATGCAGTATCAATTGACCAATCAAGTGTTTGAGTTAGCAATTGAAGGTTACACGACATTTGGCTTGACGCATTCTGCTATTTTCTTGGCTGTGCTGTAATATGGCTATATAAGCTTACCAGTTGTTGGTTTAATCGGCTCAATGCATAACCTTAATACCGATTCCCCTTTGTAGACGGACTCCCTCGGCTTAACGGCTAATGAGGCTAATGAAAAGTTGATCCGTGCATGAATTATTTTGCCAAAGACGCTGGTTATTGGCCACTGGCTATATTAAGCTTGTGATGAACGACCGAGAAACGCCGCTAATGAAAACTTGATTAAGATTAGATTAGATTAGATTATGGCCAGAGTAAATCTGCTGGCACTAGCAAGAGCATATGGCGTCGGTTTGTGTAAGCTGTCTGTATCAAGAGTACAGTCACTTGTATATTCATTAATGTAACGTGCATATGGATGTCTCAGTTATCCAGCTAAAAGAATAAACTAGAAAATCATTTTTTTCGTTTTTGTAAATATTTGAAAGTTGCTTAGACGTTTAAAATAACATTGAAAACTTTAATAAATTGAAAACAAATCAGCTGAAACTGACCTTAATTGAACTTCGGCAAAGGTAATTACTTTGTTGGTTTATAATGTTTGAAGTTTTGTGTAAGGTTTAAAATTTTGTGTAAAGTTAAAGAGCTTTTTTGGCAAAATGTCTAGACGAATTTAAAAATTTACCTACCTATGTACCTGCCCTATCAAAAAACCAATCTGTGCCTTTGGAATGTAAAAAGCCGTGAACAATATTTTAATCGAACCTAACGCATCTGCCTAATAAAATCTGGGCTTATGGCATTTCAGCTTACATTGGCTACTGCCACAATGCTGTTACGTGGCATAGCTTAATAATGTATTTTGAATGGGTTGTTTGAAATTGAATGAGCTTTGAAATGATTTTAAAATGTAATGGAAAATTTAAATTTTAAAGTTTGTTTTCGGAAAAGGGTGTTAGAACAATGGTGGTTTGGAAATTTGCCGGAAAACATTTTATTGGAACTACATAGCCTACATTGTTTTGTACGGAAACAATAATACTTCACTGAGTCTTGGAAAAATACCGCTGATTAATGTTCTGACATGGTAATTGAAAGTTTACATGAATGATAAAATTCAGCCTGCTAATTCCAAGACCAAATATAAGCTGACAAAACAGTGAAAAACTTTTTCAGTTCTGCAAATAGTAAGCACAAAGCAGTAAGTATTATATATATACATAGGTTAACACAATTTTGAACAGAGGTCAATTTTCACAGTTGAAAAAGAGAAAACAAAAGTTTGTGATGACTAGAAAAGTAGGATTAGTACTCGACTAGAAAAATTGTGCTGTTTTGAGAAACAAGTGGTGACTTGTGACAACACCGGATTAACAAGGGATTAACTTTGAAAAACCTTTTGTAAACTTGGCTAGAACTTCAAACGTGTTTTCCCAAGTAATGCCTAGAAAAATGCCGCAATGAATATTGAAATGTTTCAAAGCATTTGTAGCACATTTTACCATTGCCGAAAAACATCCTTTCAGTTTAGAAATACCTTTTCAAGAAGTTAAAGTCACCGAACGTTTCCGTTTTGACTGATTTTGTTTGCAGTTTTACTTACATACAATGAAGATGATTGTTTTTGCGGTTGTAGCTTTTCGTTCAAAATTGGGTAAAAAATTACTTGCAATTTGCAAGTTGCAAACACTTGTTGAGTAAACTTACATAATAACTTAACGGTTGAAAAGAATTAATGCAGTTACATATATGAAACGTGTCTTACCGCTGAAGCACACTCGATAAGGAAGCGAAAAAGGCCGGACTTAGACCACAGAAGGATGAAACACTTGAAACGTCAATGACCAAACTTGGGACATTATTTTCCTCAACCCTTTGGTACCACCGTTTCCTTGGCTTAGGGAGAGATCTGTACCGGTTGTTATTCTGTACTGACTCTTTGCAGAAGTAACGTTAATCCAGCTTTAACAGTCAAGTATGTATGTATATATGTATGCATGTGCTTCTATCTTACACTCGATTCAAAGTCAAATTTCTTATGGTTTTCAGAACGCGGGCGTACTTGAATAACACTTCACTTTTCCAAGTGGTAACTCAAGTATGAGTACTTAAGAATTTTCTTCCCCTCTGTCAAATCATAAAACGCTTCCGTGAGAATTTTTCTTTGAGAAAATGAATACGAAATGTGAATTTCTTATTCCATCGAGGAAAATGCTTTTAAGGGGGTAATTGCGTTTTTAGGTGTTTTTTTGAAAAGCCATAGCTCAGCGTTCACAAATTCAAATCACAAGCGGTCTTTTGCATTAGATAGAACAATATCTTTTCTAAATGTATGCCATGCATTGAAATTTAACCTGTGATTTTGTTTTCAGTATAAGCGACTAAAAAAAGGTCCTTTCCAAAATTTTACAATTTTTTACAAAAAGTTTGCGCCACAGCTCTGGATCATACGATTACCTGTTAGGGCTGAAAGTTGGTAAGGTTTTTGACATGTTTAAAATCCCCAGGCATGTCCCCCACTTTTTTAATAACTAGTCAATTTACTGAGAAAATAGCTGATAAGCAAACGCACCGAAAATGTACGATATTTTCTTGTAATTAAAACCCTCTAAAAACGTCCACAGGTGAAATTTCAAAAAAGTGAGAGACATGCCTGGGGATTTTGACCTTTACAGTACTGTCCCAAAAATTTATGATCAGGCGTCACTTATAACTTGAGTACTGGTGGCGCAAAGTTTACATAGAAATCACAAAAACCTCGAAAACGCAACTACCACCTTAAGCTTAGCCTGTCAAGCTTAATTAAAGAAAGCAGTGTTGTGTAAAAGGCTCCCCTTTTTGCAGTTAATTAAAAAGAAAAATTTATCAAATAGTCCAATACTTGAAAAGGGAATTCAGAAGGAAAAATAAAGAGTTAGAAGTGGCAAACCAAACAGAAGCCAGAAAATTAGAAAATTCATCATGAAATTTAAGAATATCCTCAATTTAACTGGTTGAAAAACAGTGAAAACTCAGATCAGATAGCGCTGTCAAACTTCAGAACAAAATCTTGGTTTTGACAAAAAAATGGTTTTTGCCGGACAGCAGAATGAATAAATTTAGGATTTGCCTGTGCTATTTAATTATGTATGGTACAATAAATAGGAATTTAGGATTTGCCTGCGCTTATGCAATTTTTTGTATCTCGCTCTTTTCTTTCTAAATCATATCTACATATACATATATGCACTCCCTCAACAAATAATCTAAAACTGTCCTGGCTACTCTATAAAAAGGCCACCGGCACAGAACTGAGTGGAACATATGGTAATGTGAGTGAGTAAGTCTAAAGTCAGCTTAATATTCCATGTGTGTTGGCAAGGCTTGACATATGCAACTAGCGGCAACCAAATAGACCTGATAAATTGCACTAAACCTGCGTGACTTTTCATCATGGAGTAAGTGACGTGTATGGCGTGATATGGACCGTGTCAGCTGTGCGTAGGTCGTGGTGGGCGTGGCCCGTGTACCTGGAGATAAAGCTTTTAGGCTTGAACTGTTCCCAATTGGGTCACTCTTAAGATATTTATTGTAGTACTGAAAAAGTACACAGTTCTTCTGGCTTGAGACAAACAGTGTGTGTACTAGTGAACATTATTCCTACTACTATATTAACCACACCAAAACAGCTGCATAGCTGTATACGGGTGTATATAACATTTAATTTGAATCATTTGGGCACAATAAACATGGTCACGTGGTATCGTGCTTTATTATTACCCTGTTTAGTTTAGTTAACCTGTTTTTTAATTGATCATAAAATCAGGTTATAAAGCATGCGTAAGTTACACACTCTAATCACATTTACATACTTATGTATGTACATTGCTTATAACTGCTGTGTATGTACCGAGCAAGTAAACTATGAAAAGAGTAAAGTTTATTAGTATACCTACATATATGTATTTTATTTTTAACCTTGTTTAGATGGGAGCCGGCGACAGAGGTCGAAGGTCACAAGACCAAAGTCACGGTTCCAGATCTCACCGAGGGGGAAGAATATGAATTCAGGTGCACACAACATATGTATTTTTGTAGCCTAGTACATACATATAGTAGTTTTTTTGTATTAGATTTTGTTGCATTTTTTCTGTATGCAGCAGTTTTTTGTATTTACATTGTATATAGCTTCATTACT
>JASANF010009239.1:0-31648 GCA_030248245.1 Trissonchulus sp. WLG1_4
ATCTATGTAATCATGTGTATTACTAGGCAGATGAAGGTAAAAATCCATCATCTTCTGATATCCAGCTATTGAATTTTTCTGGGTAGCCTAACCATTTAACAAAATATTGCTCTTTACCTTGTCGTTTTCTAGTTTTTATTACTTTTTCTACCCAGTAGGATTCTGGCGCAGTTACTAATTGTAGTTCTGGCTCGTAAAAACGACCAGTTATAGCTTCACCTTGTAAATCTTCCAAATGATACATGGGAGGCTGCATACGTGTTGCCTTTGCAATTTTAAAAAGCTCCTCTGACCAGTTTGGTAAGTACCCTTTTTCAAAAACAACCTTAGTTTTACTAATTCTAACTAAATCATTCACAGAAAATTTTGGTGTTCCCTTCAGTTTCATGTCACCGTAGAGGTTTTTGTACACAATATGGTAATTTTCTTGACGTGAACCTTCAACTGGTGTCATTCCAATACTTCTGTGCCTAGAGTTATTGTATCCATTGACTAGATCTGGCAAAATTTCTATGTATTTGTAAGTTCTATTCTTGGTCAAGTACTTCCATATTTTTGCCTTTATGGTTCTATTAAATCTTTCTACAAGACTACACTTGATATCAGGGTAATTGCACGTAAAAAATTTAATATTGTGATTTTTCAACAGATTTTGAAAAGTGTTATTCAAAAACTCTTTCCCTTTGTCTCAGACTGCAATTTTTTCGGGAATCTATTTGATTCTAAAATTGTTTTCAAAGCGTTAGTAATATCTGCTCCACTTTTACTCTTAACAGGAATAACCCACGCAAATTTTGAAAACGCATCTATACAAGTCAAAAGAAATTTATAGTTTTCATTATGCTTAGCAATATTTGACATATCTGCCAAATCAATTTGCCACAAGCCGTCAATTTCTGTAACAAAATACCTACTTTTCTCATATTTTCGTCGTACTGGTTTGTGTAGAGTGTCTTGATTTTTTAACCAATATTTTACTTGATTTAAAGAAATTCCATGCTCTTTAGCTGCAGAGTATAATTTTTGCACACCCGAAAAGGCTACGCTACTAGCTGGATCATAGTATAATTTAGTTAAGATGCTTTCCATTTCAGAGTTTTTAATGCGCTTTTAATTCCTGACCCGTTTTGATCATGTAATCGTTTACGTAATGCAGATAAACGCTGCAGTGATTCAGAGAGTGGTCTCGTTGGTGTAGTCACTATATCTGGTTTCGTGGACTGAAGTCGACGCATATATTGCCAACGAGCCTGGTTTCCTACTAGTTCACGGGGAACGTTGCTATCTTTCAGAGCTCTTGCGAACAGTTGCCACCCTGTAGCAGGACTCTTACTTGGTCGGTAGCGTACAAAATCATGAATCAAGTCATGAATTCGTGAACCCTCAATAACATGTCCTTGGTACTCAATCTCACCCTTTTCATTAATTTTGAGCTCTGATATTTTACGAATGTGGTCAACTAATTGACGACCCGTATCTTTAAGTGTTTTCGGTAGAGAATCAATGATTGGATCGCTAAGTAACGGAGGCTGTTCCTGTTTATCTGTCTTAATTTTGTACTCTTGAGGCTTATTTTTCAACATCCGTTTTCTATAATTTTCTTGCCTGTACAAAGCTAATTTAATGTCGGAAGGAAGATTCTTTTGTTTGCGAATTGTTTTCATATCCTGTTCTAGAGCATCTTCGTGCTCTAGAAAAAATTCTGGTCTTACCAACACAGAGTACTCCATTATTTTCTAAGTATCAAGTCTGAAACTAACCCACCAACAATTCCAATTAATGGTGCTAATAATGCTGGCAAAAATCCACCGTTTTGCAAAATTTTCTTTTTTTTATTTTTCAGGGGAGTTTTACTCCTAAGTTCTCTCAAAACTGTCTTATATCGCTTTAGTTTTTTCTTGTCTTCTGGTGGAAGCTCTATATTACCAGATAAAACATTTTCTACACAGTCACATATTGTTTTTATTAAGTCACCATGTGCAGTAGAAATTAAAGCATTGCGCTGGTTGCGGTTGCATTTGCACAATACGCGCAAAAAATCGATATTTTGCTCAAACCTTTCAGCCATATTTTACTGTATATTTCGTTAGATATATACCCTTTTATTAATTTTTCAACCTATATACCCCATTTAGCTCATTTGGAAAAATATTCGTACGTAACCTAAAATCCTCTGGAGTATTTTGATCCAAATCAATAAACAAGTATCCATGTGGCCTTGCGGTTGCATGTTCAAAGGCTTCCACAAAACCTTTTACTTTAGTTGGAAACATTTGCTTAGCTAAATTGATAGGAGTAAGTTTGTCTGCAGAATTTTTCATCAGTACAATGTACTGGACTATTGATTCTGCTTGTACGCTGTTTATCAAAAAATATATTTTGAGTTATGTGAATTACACTACATGACCAATGGTGGCACCCACGAGTAAAAAGTTCAACTAATTTGTTACCTTTACCAATTTCAGCCATTAAATCGTCCAAAACTAGCAGTTTTCTTATGTGGTTAGTAGACTTTAAGCTATCAACATCAGGCAATCCTTCGTGAAAATCAACGTGTGGTAAAGACTCATACGCAGGTTGCCATTCAGTATAACACCAAATAATTTGTTCAGGAGGGGGTGCTACCAGTTGATCAGCGAATTTTACAAATTTTGAAACAAATGTGGTTTTACCCGCCTTAGTAGGTGCTGCTACAATACATGTGAAAGGATGCTGTAGTTTTAAAAATGGTGTTGGAATGATACCTAAATCACCCATCTGTACATCTTTACTCAATTTATAACGTTTTTTCAGGTCAATCAATTGACCTTGCACTGCAGGTCTAAACTGAAAATTACTTAGAGCAGCCATAGTGTAATGCTAGTGGAGAAAATTTAGGTGCTTATATTAAATTTCATACATGTGCATCAGATCTTCTCGTGTTAGGTAAAGTGGACCAGCAATACCAAATGCTACTTGCTTATCATCAGCCAGACATAGCTGAAAACCGTTTTGATCAGCCTTAAATGGGCATAGTAGGTCACTACCTTCTGTAACATTACAAACACTATTCATTTGAAAACAGTTTTCTAAAAACTGCTGAATTTTGGTAAACTCTGCCAGAGAACATATGATGCGGGCAGTACCTTGTCCTATACCTATTTCACCAGTAGGCAACAATTCGATAATTGTAGGAGAAAAAGGTAATGCTTCATCTTTCTGATTTTTGGTGGAGTGATTCTCAGCGCTGAAGATCAGTAAAATCACACAAAGTAGCAACAAAATACCACTTAGCACGTACAAGGCTATAAAATGGCAGCTACTGACAATTTTAGCTTGTCGAGACTCTTGAGCGTAACACTCGATATCCATTTTGAACTTTGAAATTTACGGTGAAGTTTAGGGTTTATATTAATTTTGTCAGCCCTCTGCTTTCTTCCTCCACGACTTGGGACGTGGCATCGGCGCATTACTGACCTTTTTTATTTTATGTTTTTTTATTTTATATTTTTTATTTTCAAGGCTTGAATGTTTTGCCTTTTTTTATGGCCAGCAAGGTTTTAACCTTGATATTTTTGGAATTTTTCAAAATACAATGTACAATACATTTACAACGGTGCATTAATTTTGGCAAAATGTTTAGAAATTTAGATAAATCTTATGAAAAACTAGGAAATTTTGAAAATAAATTAATGCAAACAATTATGAATACAATTCAAAAGGCATTCAGGAAACGAATACTCTTTACACACACGTCCACCTAGCCAATATAGTACGCGAATAGTGTTCTTTTTACAGTAAACTTTCTTCAGTTCTTCACGAAGATCGGTCATTGCTTCTTGCATGGTCACAAAATTTTTTCCAGAGTCTTTGACTATTGCCCCCTCGCAATCAAAAATTTTGTAAGTGTAGGCCAAATTAGGAGGGACTTTATCGGAAATCAGACGTAAAAGTTCAGTTTGTTTGGTAATCTGCAGGCTCTTGCAGAATGCATCAAAAGCATCTTTGCCTTTGTTGTCAAGAAACATCACCAGTTCTTGAGTGGCTTCATATGGTGACTGCCAACGCAATTGTTGTCCTTTTGACTGACTGACAACTTTCCATTCAAGTAGTAGAGGTAAAACTAGCTCCAATTTGAGCTCTTCAGCAAATTTCACGAGATGAGAAAGAAGACGACCGCTCGCCATGACAAGACTGAAGAGAATGAGAAATTTTGCCCCTTTTATACCCTATCTGAATGAAAAAGAACCAATCAGCGTGGGCTTGACTGGTTAAAACCGGTTTTAGTGGTCACGTGACCAAGATAATTAAAACCAAAATAGCATAGTTCAGTGGCTAAGAGTGGGACTTTTATATTATGACTAATATACAAATACTACAGAGTCCCCATCTTAGTCAATCAACTACGCTATTACTTACTTTAAGACTTGCTAACTTATTTAAGGTACATTCTCAGGTGAAGCATAACTAAAACAGGTTTCGTTGGGTGTAGAAAATTTTTCGTTTCGTCCTTGCCAAAGGGACTCATCAGGTGCCTTCTGGGCCACCATGACGAGGTTTAGTTTCAATTTTCATGATTTGAAAATAAGTTACAAAACACTGAATTTTGAATAAAGAAAATATTTGAGTGAGTTTTGATACTCGCAAAAATTGATGGTAAACCTAGAGACTATGAAACAGTAAAATTGCTGAAATCGATGTCTTAGTCAAACACTATTACTAACTCTATTAACTTGGAAATCGCATTAAAATTAAAAATTTACCTTTTATGTGAATCTGAATATTCAAAAAATTGAGACTAAACCCTGAGACTATGAAACAGTAAGATATTTGTTAATTTCATAAAACATCAGTGATAATTGATAAATTGATTTTTTCTTACTGTAGACATAATCCCACCACATTAAATATATACATACACAATACATAACAAAATACTAACCTATTTGAAAATGCTAAATAGCTATACAAAATAATATACTTGATTTTTGAAAAAAATCTTATAGTACAAAAGTTGAATATTCCAAAAAGAAAGTACTTAAGTTTTAGTATTGAAAAAAATGAAGCTAGTCCCTGAGACTATGAAACAGTGACATATTTGTTATTTCAGTCATTGATAGATTTATGATTCTTAGCGTAGGCATAATCCCACCACATTGCATTATATGACATCACATTACATTACAATGCATTACATTACCATACACATACATAATAAAATACTGACCTTTTTAGGCTTCTTCTTGTTTTTCTTTTTTTTTCTTTTTTTGTTTTTTTGCCTTTTTCGATTTTTTTTTGTCAGTTTCATAAATCGTTTGTACAATACAATTCACAACAATACACAAATATTGGCCAGTTACTTGAAATTTCCGCATGAAAACAGTGAAATTTGGGTAGAACGTATAGTTTAACAATAATTTTACCCCAAATTTATAAAAACACTAATTTGAATTCACACCATCATCCAACAAATAACGCTTATCATCTTAGCAAGACAGACTGGTCTTATTCAAATGTACACTAAATAACTGATGCATATTACTACGAATCAAATTCATATTATGATACATAGACGTACGATCAAACAAGGTATTCACATAATCAACATGGGAAATACATGACTTTACAACAGATTTCTTAATTCCCTTAGCACGTTTCTTATCTACACCATTACACACAAAACTGTACATTTTGGCACGCAGGCCACAAAATTCACAGATGGGACTACCTGCAGTTTCATCCTTCATTTTGCCCAAAACTTTTTTGTTTTGGATAGAAAACAAAGCATGATCCTGCGGATAGTCCGACGTATCAAACAAATGCGCATTAGAAAGCATATCATTATATACATTATCTGTATAAATATGGTAGCACAAACTGTCAGTGTCGGTGAACAGCAATTTGGTATTTTCACCGTACTTTGGCACAATATATTTATAATGAACGTCATACATCAAATGCTTGGACAAATCAAGGACAGAAAAGCCAATGTATACAGTCTTGCACAGCTGAACAGACACACGCTTCATAGACACAGCCACCAAATCCTCGGAAAATATAACCGAGCGGTTATACCGAGGTTTGGCGACCAGTTTACGAAACTTGCGCTGCTCAGTGACAAGCTGTATAGACTGGTAGGCACGCACATTTTCCATTGTTTTACCAAATACAGCATTGTTCAACAATTTAAAAAGATTCTTTTCAAAATCGCTTTTGGCATTTGGTCTGGAGGCAGAAGCTACGAAAGCTTTCAAATACGTCTGCCAGCACCAAAATGTCAGTTTTCAGATAAAGGTCGAGGTACTGGCCCAAATTTTGGATATTAAAATAGTTCCAGACGTTTTGGGCATGGGAATAGTCAGAATCACTAATATCAGCTTCGTTAAGCTGACTCCAAAAGTTTTGCTTGGAAGGTAACTGGGTTTCTTCAAACCTTGCCCAGTTGTCCATATAATCATAGGGGTACACTCCTTTTCGCACTAAAAGTTTCAGCTGTTCGTTGAATTATCAAATTCATTAGCCATTGCGTGGAACTTTCCAAGCCCCTCTTTGGTCAAATTGTCAACAAGGGCTTCCAGTGAGCTGGTCAGAAACTGGAAGCTGTCTACAAACCGGATCTTCCAGCTGCCGTCACTAGGATCTCCCTCTTCGTCATCATCGTCGTCATCATCCGCCTCAGCCTCATCGTCTACGAAAGGGTTCCCACCCTGAGGCCGTTGAGGGGCACGTTGACGGCGGGTCTTGCGTTTTTTCAGAGAATAGCTCTGTTTTTCGATTTTTTTTGTCAGTTTCATAAATCGTTTGTACAATACAATTCACAACAATACACAAATATTGGCCAGTTACTTGAAATTTCCGCATGAAAACAGTGAAATTTGGGTAGAACGTATAGTTTAACAATAATTTTACCCCAAATTTATAAAAACACTAATTTGAATTCACACCATCATCCAACAAATAACGCTTATCATCTTAGCAAGACAGACTGGTCTTATTCAAATGTACACTAAATAACTGATGCATATTACTACGAATCAAATTCATATTATGATACATAGACGTACGATCAAACAAGGTATTCACATAATCAACATGGAAAATACATGACTTTACAACAGATTTCTTAATTCCCTTAGCACGTTTCTTATCTACACCATTACACACAAAACTGTACATTTTGGCACGCAGGCCACAAAATTCACAGATGGGACTACCTGCAGTTTCATCCTTCATTTTGCCCAAAACTTTTTTGTTTTGGATAGAAAACAAAGCATGATCCTGCGGATAGTCCGACGTATCAAACAAATGCGCATTAGAAAGCATATCATTATATACATTATCTGTATAAATATGGTAGCACAAACTGTCAGTGTCGGTGAACAGCAATTTGGTATTTTCACCGTACTTTGGCACAATATATTTATAATGAACGTCATACATCAAATGCTTGGACAAATCAAGGACAGAAAAGCCAATGTATACAGTCTTGCACAGCTGAACAGACACACGCTTCATAGACACAGCCACCAAATCCTCGGAAAATATAACCGAGCGGTTATACCGAGGTTTGGCGACCAGTTTACGAAACTTGCGCTGCTCAGTGACAAGCTGTATAGACTGGTAGGCACGCACATTTTCCATTGTTTTACCAAATACAGCATTGTTCAACAATTTAAAAAGATTCTTTTCAAAATCGCTTTTGGCATTTGGTCTGGAGGCAGAAGCTACGAAAGCTTTCAAATACGTCTGCCAGCAGCAAAATGTCAGTTTTCAGATAAAGGTCGAGGTACTGGCCCAAATTTTGGATATTAAAATAGTTCCAGACGTTTTGGGCATGGGAATAGTCAGAATCACTAATATCAGCTTCGTTAAGCTGACTCCAAAAGTTTTGCTTGGAAGGTAACTGGGTTTCTTCAAACCTTGCCCAGTTGTCCATATAATCATAGGGGTACACTCCTTTTCGCACTAAAAGTTTCAGCTGTTCGTTGAATTATCAAATTCATTAGCCATTGCGTGGAACTTTCCAAGCCCCTCTTTGGTCAAATTGTCAACAAGGGCTTCCAGTGAGCTGGTCAGAAACTGGAAGCTGTCTACAAACCGGATCTTCCAGCTGCCGTCACTAGGATCTCCCTCTTCGTCATCATCGTCGTCATCATCCGCCTCAGCCTCATCGTCTACGAAAGGGTTCCCACCCTGAGGCCGTTGAGGGGCACGTTGACGGCGGGTCTTGCGTTTTTTCAGAGAATAGCTCTGTTTTTCGATTTTTTTTGTCAGTTTCATAAATCGTTTGTACAATACAATTCACAACAATACACAAATATTGGCCAGTTACTTGAAATTTCCGCATGAAAACAGTGAAATTTGGGTAGAACGTATAGTTTAACAATAATTTTACCCCAAATTTATAAAAACACTAATTTGAATTCACACCATCATCCAACAAATAACGCTTATCATCTTAGCAAGACAGACTGGTCTTATTCAAATGTACACTAAATAACTGATGCATATTACTACGAATCAAATTCATATTATGATACATAGACGTACGATCAAACAAGGTATTCACATAATCAACATGGGAAATACATGACTTTACAACAGATTTCTTAATTCCCTTAGCACGTTTCTTATCTACACCATTACACACAAAACTGTACATTTTGGCACGCAGGCCACAAAATTCACAGATGGGACTACCTGCAGTTTCATCCTTCATTTTGCCCAAAACTTTTTTGTTTTGGATAGAAAACAAAGCATGATCCTGCGGATAGTCCGACGTATCAAACAAATGCGCATTAGAAAGCATATCATTATATACATTATCTGTATAAATATGGTAGCACAAACTGTCAGTGTCGGTGAACAGCAATTTGGTATTTTCACCGTACTTTGGCACAATATATTTATAATGAACGTCATACATCAAATGCTTGGACAAATCAAGGACAGAAAAGCCAATGTATACAGTCTTGCACAGCTGAACAGACACACGCTTCATAGACACAGCCACCAAATCCTCGGAAAATATAACCGAGCGGTTATACCGAGGTTTGGCGACCAGTTTACGAAACTTGCGCTGCTCAGTGACAAGCTGTATAGACTGGTAGGCACGCACATTTTCCATTGTTTTACCAAATACAGCATTGTTCAACAATTTAAAAAGATTCTTTTCAAAATCGCTTTTGGCATTTGGTCTGGAGGCAGAAGCTACGAAAGCTTTCAAATACGTCTGCCAGCACCAAAATGTCAGTTTTCAGATAAAGGTCGAGGTACTGGCCCAAATTTTGGATATTAAAATAGTTCCAGACGTTTTGGGCATGGGAATAGTCAGAATCACTAATATCAGCTTCGTTAAGCTGACTCCAAAAGTTTTGCTTGGAAGGTAACTGGGTTTCTTCAAACCTTGCCCAGTTGTCCATATAATCATAGGGGTACACTCCTTTTCGCACTAAAAGTTTCAGCTGTTCGTTGAATTATCAAATTCATTAGCCATTGCGTGGAACTTTCCAAGCCCCTCTTTGGTCAAATTGTCAACAAGGGCTTCCAGTGAGCTGGTCAGAAACTGGAAGCTGTCTACAAACCGGATCTTCCAGCTGCCGTCACTAGGATCTCCCTCTTCGTCATCATCGTCGTCATCATCCGCCTCAGCCTCATCGTCTACGAAAGGGTTCCCACCCTGAGGCCGTTGAGGGGCACGTTGACGGCGGGTCTTGCGTTTTTTCAGAGAATAGCTCTGTTTTTCGATTTTTTTTGTCAGTTTCATAAATCGTTTGTACAATACAATTCACAACAATACACAAATATTGGCCAGTTACTTGAAATTTCCGCATGAAAACAGTGAAATTTGGGTAGAACGTATAGTTTAACAATAATTTTACCCCAAATTTATAAAAACACTAATTTGAATTCACACCATCATCCAACAAATAACGCTTATCATCTTAGCAAGACAGACTGGTCTTATTCAAATGTACACTAAATAACTGATGCATATTACTACGAATCAAATTCATATTATGATACATAGACGTACGATCAAACAAGGTATTCACATAATCAACATGGAAAATACATGACTTTACAACAGATTTCTTAATTCCCTTAGCACGTTTCTTATCTACACCATTACACACAAAACTGTACATTTTGGCACGCAGGCCACAAAATTCACAGATGGGACTACCTGCAGTTTCATCCTTCATTTTGCCCAAAACTTTTTTGTTTTGGATAGAAAACAAAGCATGATCCTGCGGATAGTCCGACGTATCAAACAAATGCGCATTAGAAAGCATATCATTATATACATTATCTGTATAAATATGGTAGCACAAACTGTCAGTGTCGGTGAACAGCAATTTGGTATTTTCACCGTACTTTGGCACAATATATTTATAATGAACGTCATACATCAAATGCTTGGACAAATCAAGGACAGAAAAGCCAATGTATACAGTCTTGCACAGCTGAACAGACACACGCTTCATAGACACAGCCACCAAATCCTCGGAAAATATAACCGAGCGGTTATACCGAGGTTTGGCGACCAGTTTACGAAACTTGCGCTGCTCAGTGACAAGCTGTATAGACTGGTAGGCACGCACATTTTCCATTGTTTTACCAAATACAGCATTGTTCAACAATTTAAAAAGATTCTTTTCAAAATCGCTTTTGGCATTTGGTCTGGAGGCAGAAGCTACGAAAGCTTTCAAATACGTCTGCCAGCAGCAAAATGTCAGTTTTCAGATAAAGGTCGAGGTACTGGCCCAAATTTTGGATATTAAAATAGTTCCAGACGTTTTGGGCATGGGAATAGTCAGAATCACTAATATCAGCTTCGTTAAGCTGACTCCAAAAGTCTTGCTTGGAAGGTAACTGGGTTTCTTCAAACCTTGCCCAGTTGTCCATATAATCATAGGGGTACACTCCTTTTCGCACTAAAAGTTTCAGCTGTTCGTTGAATTATCAAATTCATTAGCCATTGCGTGGAACTTTCCAAGCCCCTCTTTGGTCAAATTGTCAACAAGGGCTTCCAGTGAGCTGGTCAGAAACTGGAAGCTGTCTACAAACCGGATCTTCCAGCTGCCGTCACTAGGATCTCCCTCTTCGTCATCATCGTCGTCATCATCCGCCTCAGCCTCATCGTCTACGAAAGGGTTCCCACCCTGAGGCCGTTGAGGGGCACGTTGACGGCGGGTCTTGCGTTTTTTCAGAGAATAGCTCAAATAATCCTCCATTCCCTTCGGAATGCAGTCTATTACGAGCCCCATTTCATTGCATAGAAGGCCAACTTTCTGCATGATCAAGTGACCGTCATAGCGTCGCAAATTATGAATGGCCACAACGACATCACGATTCAGTCTGAAGCCCATGTTGCACTTATTGTGGGTGGCGCCACGGTAACGACCACAAAAATGGCAATGGTCGCGGGCTTTGCGTTCATTGGGTGCAAAAAGCTTTGAGCAAAGGTAACAGTTTTTTGACTCGCGATGTTGTTCTTCTTCGTCTGCTGTAAGATTTAGAGGTTGAGCATGTGAAAAATTCTGCTGGTAGTCTTCATTTTTCTCCAAAATTGTTTGCAGAAATTTTTCTACGCAGTCTTCTCCACGGTAGATAGTGCTTTTTTCCAGCTTCTTGTTCGCACCACAGCAGTCCATTACACCCACGACACCAAATCCACAAGGGGAGTGCTTCTGATACTTTTGCGTAAAGGAGCTACTATTTGGTGGAGGGCAGCCTGGCAATTTTTCAGTGAGACATTCAAAGTCCGCGTAAATTACATATGGGACTCGCTGCATGCGGTGAAGATTATTGAATTTCAGCCATTTTTCCTCGGGCATTTCGACGCGGGTAGGGTCGTTTTTTGACAGAGCTGCAGGTGAAGAATTTTCTTTTCTTCACTATATTGGGGCAATAGACAGCGAGGACAGAAATGCTTTTTTCGAGCGTGGAGATTTTGGTCGTATAGCAGGCGGTCTAAATTTTTGATCCAACAGTAATGCTGCTTCGAGCCTTCCGTTAGCAGCAGCAAATCAATGTGGGGGCAGCCGTTTCTTTTTGAAATGAGCAGGGGGCTTGGGTTCTGACCGTCTAGCTCGTAAACGCTGATGCTGAGATTATTCATTTGCTCGAATTTGGTAATATCACAGACTTTCACCGGGAAATTAATACCTGTGAAATTCAGTTCATTGGCGATCCAGTTTTACAGTAGAAGTATATGCAATCATAGAAGACGATTGCACTATACTATATACGCGGCGGCTGAGGCCGCCGCGTAATAACGTGTGAGTGTGTGTGTGTGAGTGTGTGTGTGTGAGTGTGTCCACTGTTTGCACAGCACAAAAAATTCGTAGCTGCTAATTTTTAGTAAAAATAATGTGTGTGTGTGAGTGTGTGAACGGATGTGTGCTGCTTGGTCAGCTACGTTGACCTTTGGGGCGGCATCTTTGTCTAGTGCAGTTTATTTAACAACTGTCTAATCAGCAGTTGTTAAATTTGAATTCCTGATCAAAAATTGACAAGAGGGGGCAAAGTAAATAGTTTTTCTAAAAATTAAAAAAAATAGCACCCCCTTTTAAATTAAAAATTAAAATTAAATAATTAGGTAATTACATAATTATTATGTAATTAATTTGTGACATTATAATTGACACGTGTCAATCATTATTGACATCTGTCAATCCATATTGACACCTGTCAATCAATATTGACACCTGTCAATCAATATTGACACCTGTCAATCAATATTGACACCTGTCAATCAATATTGACACCTGTCAAGCAATATTGACACCAATATTGACACCATCATGATGACGTCATATGATTGACAGCTGTCAATCACCACCCTGTACCCGTACCGGGTGGTGCTCGAACGCCCATTTTATCACTACTGTAATATTCTACAATACATACGTACGAGCACATTCATTTTTCTTGGCCTTTCTATTTTTGCACTCTCAGGCCTTGCCTCTCAGCTGCCCAGGTAAAACCAGTTTAGGGTGTCTGGGAAGCAGCAATTAGAAGTTCATTCCAACTGAGTCATTGGGCTATTTTTACGCGGCGGCCTCAGCCGCCGCGTATATACTATAGTACAGTTGCTCACTTTAACACGTATCTTTCGTTCATGTGTATAATTGTACGTGAAAAGTTGGTAGGTCCTAGAAATGCATGTAATGTGTGTGCGTGTGTGTTCTTCGTGTGTGCTAACCTGACCTGGCTATCACGCTGGAGTTTTTATATGCGCGCGTACATTATGCACAAAAGCACTCAGGTATAGCCAGACGCACATTATTACAGCGAACAGATAATCACACATAGCACATGCGTTCTGACAAATTTTACATGCAGTGACAGTAAAATGACGAAACCTGTCACAACAATGTTTTTTAAATTATTATTTATCAGCACTTTAGAACCTGAACAATGTGAATATTATGTAGAAGCATTACCTACAAAACCATTCGGTAGCAAGAATGATGGCATTTCGCTGCGACAAAATCTTCGCAGTTGACGCTGGTTTTGCGCAAATGTGCGGTTTTAGCACCTGCCGCTAAAATGGTGTTTTGAGTGCAATAGCATTTATACTCAGTTTTTACAAAACGGTTATTAGTTTTCAACTTATGTGAAACTCAACTTGAAAGCAAGATGAAATCACGAAAACACATTGCAGTTTGACCTGTTATGTAAGTAAAAGTCTTGCTTTAAATACTTTTTCCGCCGCGTTTTATATTCGAAGAATATCCTCAGCCTTACAGCATGTCACAACGAATTCTATCCAAAACTAATTTATCTCTACTCGCAAAACGTGCTTGTTAGCTGGGAACTTTGCATTCCTGAGGTTACGGTAGGGGTATAAAAGATGGCAACCTTGTTCGACGAGGGAGTCGGGAGTCTTGATGTGTTACTGTTCAGCAAGAGCTGACACCTGTTCTAATTATCCTTATACTTTATATATACTTAATAAACTGCTGTACTGCAAGAGAGTACTTAGACTAATCTTTGTGAATCAAGTAGTGTTACAACTTGTAAAGTTGAGCAACATGGGCGGTGGTAAAAATTCAAAACAAAATGAAGCAATGATTACTAGGTAAGGTAGGTACCTAATTGAGAAATATTATATTTTCGTACATCTGAATGCGAGCGTGCAGAGAAATCCTCGTGTGTGGCACTCGGCGTTTCCCTCGCACGGCGTACTATGAGAGCACTGTTGACCGTGCTACAAACTGTACTTGTCACGACACCTCACTTCAGTGATTTTGATTTCCTTATTTCAAGAGTACATAATAGGATAATCCCATTATGTAATTAATGTAGGTACTCTTGCTCTTGCTGTAACGTAGGTACGCTTGCGTGGTAATGTAGGAAGGAACTTGACTTATAACCCTGTAATAATACCATTAAGTACAATCCATTGCGCTAGTTGCGGTCACACAAAAAAGTAAGTATCGCATATCTAATTATCGCAGCCTTTGACTGACGAAAGTATATATGAATGTCTGATTCGCAAAAAAAATAGTAACACATAAAACACGATATAAGGAAGATTTATTCAAAAAAAAGTACATTACGAAATAAAGCATGCAACACCATAGAATTGTACAGCACGATAAGAAAAGTAGCATTGTACAATTAACCCTTTAATGCCCAGAGTATCACTGGCTAGACAGGCTCATTCTGACAGCTTCTAGTTCTTTGGCCATCGCTCAAGCTACATGTGTCACAGAGAGATCGCGAAACCACCAATTGATAGAGAAATGAATGGTGAACAAAACATAATCAGTCGACTAAGGGTCTAGGACGCACCGTTTTTTAGTTATAAGCGCTCAAAATTGAGAATTTGTGAAAAAATTGCTCAGGCATGTACCTCACCCTAGAGTATTAACACAGCAACCGTGCGCCTGCCACAGTTGAATACTAGAAATAAACTACATTGTCCGCTGTGTCTGATGCACAAAAAGCTGACTGCCGGAGTTGCAATCGAAACTCATGACATGGCCATAAAGAAAATACTACTTTTGGATGAAAAAAGTCAAATTTGCACATTACTTAAATAAGCATAAAATTCGTTGTGTGGCAGTTAGGACTAAAAATTGCAAACTAATATAAAATTACATTACTATATTTTCCAAAAAAACAGTTCAAACATCCGCTCACTAGAATAAACTAGTCAAGCCCAGAATTTGGTAGCTCATCACGAGGTATCTCCCATGATCTTCTGGGTATTATAGGGTTAAACGGTCCGCTCTGATACTACAATTCCATTGATCATATTACGATGTCGACTAGACTGCTTGAACTGATTCATGAGCGGATTCCTTCGTTCTGCCTCCGGTGTCACTTGATAACAATGCTTGCGTGTAAACTCTTTTATAGGGCTACTTTTCGGCAAAGTCGTCTTACTTCTGTTCCCATTAGTAGCCCATACCCTTGTGCCATCACTGCTATTGCTACTATTATGGCTTCGCAGCCCTTTGAAAAAGCTGCTAATGGTAGAGTGTATGCTGGACCAGCCATTTGAATGACGTTTCTGCAGCATATATAAATGAATTAGCAACAGCCATACACCTTGAAATCCGTTCACAAACGTGAAAATATAATGGAACGCCGTCTTGCCCGGAGCGAGCATCGTACCATACATCAACAGCTAAAAAAGGGGCAATCAACACTAAGGATCGATTCATACTTACATCAGTTCAGTCTCAGTATGTCATCAGTATGTCAGTTCAGTCGGAAAAACAAGCACTTTTGTTGACGAGCATATATACATTTTTTTACCCGATGACAGTCAGTATTATTTTACCGTGTCGGTAAAATATAGCGCGGCAACTACACTAAGTTTTTAAAACCAGTCCAATACAGTATCAATGTTACTGGAGACAAGAGTGCATAATAAGAAGAGTATGACACTGGGCCAATTCCTGGCAGGGGTCGGAATTACAACCTGCGACCATTAACTCCAAAAACAGGTCACGAATTGGACCATAGTACCACCCCCACAAACTGGACCCCGGTCCAAAACGTGGCAGGGGTATCCCCCCCCCCACAAACCCGACCCCGGTCCAAAACGTGGGGGGGTACCCCCCCCACAAATCAGACCCTAGTGGTCAAAACGTGGGGGGGGTACCCCCCCCCCCACAAATTGGACCCCGGTCCAAATCTTGGGGGGGGTACCCCCCCCCACAAATTGGACCCCGGTCCAAATCTTGGGGGGGGTACCCCCCACATTTTGGACCCCGGTCTGAAAATGGACCCTAGTGCCAAATCACCAAAATTTTGCTCAAAATGCAGTTTTCGGCCAATCTGTGCCCTGTTGGGGCTGCTCAGCCTCAACTTTTGGCTTGTGGGGTTGCTGACCCCTGCAAGGCCGGGTACAACCTATTGAATTCGTTTTTCTGGATGCTTTTGTTGATTATTTGAAACATCAAGGGTCCCCCCTTGTGAACTTGAAAAATTTTTGGTAATGGATTGGTCTGAAAACTTTTTTCTATGGGTGATTTAGGTCCCAAATTGCGGATCCGACAAGCGTTTTAGTTTGTGCCCGTCTGGACTTCCGTACTGCCTCACCTAGGGGGTTAAAATGGGCAAATTTTTCAACAATGCGGATTCTTTGTTTTCTGGGGTAATTTTACCTTCTGAAAACAATTCGAGATTTTGACGTCCCCAGGGGTAATTTGGGCATTTTGGGCATTTCGAAAATACATTTTTAATTTTTTTTTTTAATTTTAAAAAATTTAAAATTTTAAAAAATTTTACTTTTTTCAGATTTTTTTCTGGAATTGTAATTGTGTGGTTGTACTGTCTTAAAAAAGTTTTAAAATCTTCAAATTGGTACAAATCAAAAAATTTTAGGAAACATAAAAATGCCCAAAATGCCCAAATTACCCCTGGGGACGTCAAGATCTCGAATTAGAAAATTGGACCCCTTGGGTCTCTGGAGGGGAGGCGGTCGCACAGGTTTTTGCGAGCCGTACACAAAATAATGGAGCTCAAATTCGTTTTCAGGAGGTAAAATTACCCCAGAAAACAAAGAATCCGCATTGTTGAAAAATTTGCCCATTTTAACCCCCTAGGTGAGGCAGTACGGAAGTCCAGACGGGCACAAACTAAAACGCTTGTCGGATCCGCAATTTGGGACCTAAATCACCCATAGAAAAAAGTTTTCAGACCAATCCATTACCAAAAATTTTTCAAGTTCACAAGGGGGGACCCTTGATGTTTCAAATAATCAACAAAAGCATCCAGAAAACCGAATACAATAGGTTGTACCCGGCCTTGCAGGGGTCGGCAACCCCACAAGCCAAAAGTTGAGGCTGAGCAGCCCCAACAGGGCACAGATTGGCCGAAAACTGCATTTTGAGCAAAATTTTGGTGATTTGGCACTAGGGTCCATTTTCAGACCGGGGTCCAAAATGTTGTGTGGTTACCCCCCCCACAAAGATTTGGACCGGGGTCCAATTTGTGGGGGGGGGCGGGGTACCCCCCCCCAACATTTGTACCGGGGTCCGGTTTGGGGGGGGGGGGCTAAACCCCCCCACGTTTTGACCACTAGGGTCTGATTTGTGGGGGGGGGGGGGGTACCCCCCCACGTTTTGGACCTGGGTCGGGTTTGTGGGGGGGTACCCCTGCCACGTTTTGGACCGGGGTCCAGTTTGTGGGGGTGGTACTATGGTCCAATTCGTGGCCTGTTTTTGGAGTTAATGGTCGCAGGTTGTAATTCCGACCCCTGCCAGAAATTGGCCCAGTGTCATACTCTTCTTATTATGCACTCTTGCTGGAGATTATATAACCAGCATCTATTACTTTACAAGTCCATTGTGGTGCTGGCACCTGGCAGAGTATGAACACTGGTGCTGTGCAGTATAATTTGCAACGGAGAATATGAACACTGGTGCTGTGCAGTATAATTTGCAACGGGTCGAAATTTTTTTGATCCCAGACACCTGACGCTGAAACGACTGACGACGAGAGGTGAAGCTGATATAACTTCGTGAACCCGTTTTGGTCACTTAACGATTTTTACATGTAAAAGTTTTTTACTGAAAACATGGGACAGCTAGTTTTCCATACAAAGATTTGTAGGTATACGTGTGTGTAAAAAGCAAAATTTAAAGTCAAAATTCATGTGTTTTTTACTTACAAACTTTTTGCCCGGATTTGACTTGCACACTGTCAACCCGCACGTGTATGTCGCTGCGACCTTTGTTGCTATTGCTTTGGCTAGTACAAAACGTTGACATCATTCGATATTTATTACACTAAACCATACACATACCTACACACGCCAAGCACATACACACGCGCATGCGTATAGCCGCACAACACACGCGCACACACATCACATGCACGTTGGTCAGTTGCTGTCCGTCTGATGTCCTTGCAGTCTTCAGTTCGATGCACTGAAACCAAGCATGATTTACATGCAATTTTGGTTTCAGTGCATTGACTGAATCAAGTATGTATGGCCGCTGAGGCGGCCGCGCAATTACGAACAAGCAAAAGTTTACTGCAAAAGTAATCCAGTGAGTGAGAAGGGTGAACGTTTGACAACATTAGGCCTGTTGCGCAGCAAAAATTAATCGCAAACAAAAGTAACTTTTAACAGTTCAAGAATGCATCGTTGGAAGAATATGACACTCTACCTGAAATAAAGTTAATTGTTTTAGCTACTCTTGTACTGTGACCAGTTACGTCGGTAAATGTAAAAAAAACAAGTTTCAAAAAACCAAGCCTAAAAATTTCAAGTCACCCCAGTAGACAGAGCCGCAAACTGCAGTCGGTTTTATGCTTTTTAGTTTTCTGAGCTCATGTTTTTCTTTGGCGGCAGTGTAGCATTGGGCAAAATTAGCAGCATTTTCAACAGAAGGAGTCTTTATGTGCTTTTTGATTTAAATAGAAATTTAGTAATCATATTACACAGAAAAAAACTAATGAAACTAAATTCAACCCTGTTTATTTTTAAAATTAAAAATAGCCGCAAAATATAATGGTATTTGAATTCAAGGCATAATGGCTAAATATTGTAAAAAAAATGTATCCCGATTTTAGATATAACGAAAACTAAAAATTTTCACTCAGCGGCATGTTTACGACTCGAAAAAATTAGGGTTACGGGACCTCACAGGAGTAGGCCTTACAACCTCTACTCGACCCGACCCAAAAAGTTACTCAACCCATTTTTTCCAAACTTCGTGTGAAAAATGACTTCGAACAGAATTTGAAAAATCTAAAGAAGGTTTGAAATGTCCATAAGTAGACCATTGAAAGTTTCCAGACAGAAAAGATTAAGTTGAACTATTTTTCGCAAAAGTTTGATTTAGAAAAACATAAAAAAATTTTATCCACCGGGATTTGATCCGGGAACCTCTCGAATCCGACACGAGAATCGTACCACTAGACCACCAAGTTACAAGTAAGATAGTTTCTAAATAACATTAAATGCGATTAAGTGCAACACAGAATCTCAGTATACCGTCCTTTTACTATCAGTACAGTTATGTCGTACTGCTAACAGAAAAATTTACAAGATATCAGTAACATCTGAAGAAGAAACTAATAAAGAGGTATGTAAATCATAGCTGTTTACGGTTTTAACATCTGTATAACAAAGATCTTTGGCATTCAAGGCCGGTTGGCTCAGGTGGTAGTGCGTGAAGCATTTGCTGAGCATCTGATCCCAAGTCAGAAGTTTGGGGGTTCGAATCCCCACCGGTTCTCAGTTTTTACATTCTGAGTATTCTGAGAGACATCGATTTCTAGCGTTATTTACTAACACTGGAAGGGTAGGCCTTTCAGAACACTGGAAGGGTAGGCCTTACAGTGTTATATATTTAACACTGGAAAATCGACATACCGGAAATAACAGGCAAGTCTATCTATTTGAAGATTCAGGCAAGTCTATCTATTTGAAGATTCTGCAAATTCTATACAAACCAAGTATAAAGTACCTGTTGCGCTGTGGCGCAACAGGAAAAATCATGGCACTAATAATGTATAGGATCGGACTGGGGTGTGAATATTTCGAAATTTTGCCGGCTGAACGGACATACGACAGTCCGTATAAATGGAACCTAACAAACAGCTGCTAAAAACAGGGCACGTATCGCTTTACACATTGTGTTTAGTGTCAGTAGAGGAAGTTGCGATAACATGCATCGGCAAAGTTTCAACTTGCGTATTCTATACGATTGTGTGAAATTTGTGTAAGCACTAAGCAGTACTAAGCACACACAACAAAGCTAATCATGACCAATGCATCACTGCCGCTAAAGATAACATGATGTCACAAAAAAAAAAAAGCAAAAACTCTTGACATGCTCATTCCTGCTCTGTCTCAAAGAAACTGAAAAAAGAAAAAATGAAATTTTACTTGGTTTTTGAAACTTTTTTTTTTCATTTTACGCGTAACTGGTCACAGTACAAGAGTAGCTAAAACAATTAACTTTATTCAGGTAGATATCATATTCTTCAACGATCATTCTTGAACTGTTAAAAGTTACTTTTATTTTGCGATTTAATTTTTACTCGCCACCTTTCAAACGTTCACCTTCTCACTCACTGGATTACTTTTTCAGTAAACTTTTGCTTGTTCGTAATCGCGCCTCGCCCATCCATACTTGATTCAGTCAATGCACTGAAACCAAAAATTCATGTAAACATGCTTGGTTTCAGTCATCGACTGAAGACTGCAAGGACATCAGACGGACAGCAACTGACCAACGTCATGTGATGTGTGTGCGCGTGTGTTGTGCGGCTATCGCATGCGCGTGTGTATGTGCTTGGCGTGTGTAGGTATGTGTATGGTTTAGTGTAATAAATATCGAATGATGTCAACGTTTTGTACTAGCCAAAGCGATAGCAACAAAGGTCGCAGCGACATAGCGCGGTTACAGTGTGCAAGTCAAATCGGGCAAAAAGTATTGTAAGTAAAAAACACATGAATTTTACTTTAAATTTTGCTTTTCCGCACGTATACCTACAAATCTTTGTATGGAAAACTAGCTGTCCCATGTTTTCAGTAAAAAACTTTTACATGTAAAAATCGTTAAGCCAAAACGGGTTCACGAGTTATATCAGCTTCACCTCTCGTCATCAGTCGTTTCAGCGTAGGTGTTATCGATAAAAAAATTTAGATCCTTGCAAATTATACTGCACAGCACCAGTGTTCATATTCTCCGTTGCAAATTATACTGCACAGCACCAGTGTTCATACTCTGCCAGGTGCCAGCACCGCGATGGACTTGTAAAGTAATAGATGCTGGTTATATAATCTCCAGCAAGAGTGCATAATAAGAAGAGTAGACACTGGGCCAATTTCTGGCAGGGGTCGGAATTACAACCTGCGACCATTAACTCCAAAACAGGGCCACAGAATTGGACCATCGTGCCCCACCCCCACAAACTGGACCCCGGTCCAAAACGTGGCCGGGGTACCCCCCCACAACCCGACCCAGGTCCAAAAAACGTGGGGGGGGGGTACCCCCCCCCCCCCCCCAAACAGACCTAGGGCAAAACGGGGGGGGGACCCCCAAAATGGACCGGTCAAATCTTGGGGGGGGTACCCCCCCCCCCCCGCAGAATTGGACCCCGGTCCAAATCTTGGGGGCGCTGCCCCACATTTTGGACCCCGGTCTGAAAATGGACCCTAGTCCAAATCACCAAAATTTTGCTCAAAATGCAGTTTTCGCCAATCTGTGCCCTGTTGGGGCTGCTCAGCCTCAACTTTTGGCTTGTGGGGTTGCCGACCCCTGCAAGGCCGGGTCACTATTGTATTCGGTTTTCTGGATGCTTTTGTTCATTTGTTGAAACGTCAGAGGTCCCCCCTTTGTGAACTTGAAAAATTTTTGGTAATGGATTGGTCTGAAAACTTTTTTCTATGGGTGATTTAGGTCCCAAATTGCGGATCCGACAAGCGTTTTAGTTTGTGCCCGTCTGGACTTCCGTACTGCCTAGCCTGGGGGTTAAAATGGGCAAATTTTTCAACAATGCGGATTCTTTGTTTTCTGGGGTAATTTTACCTCCTGAAAACGAATTTGAGCTCCATTATTTTGTGTACGGCTCGCAAAAACCTGTGCGACCGCCTCCCCTCCAGAGACCCAAGGGGTCCAATTTTCTAATTCGAGTATTGA
The DNA here is from genome assembly GCA_030248245.1 of Trissonchulus sp. WLG1_4. NCBI lineage: Eukaryota > Metazoa > Nematoda > Enoplea > Enoplida > Ironidae > Trissonchulus > Trissonchulus sp. WLG1_4. Next base: position 22,107 of record JASANF010009239.1, read on the forward strand.
CATCCCCAGGGGTAATTTGGGCATTTTGGGCATTTTTATGTTTCCTAAAATTTTTTGATTTGTACCAATTTTGAAGATTTTAAAACTTTTTTAAGACAGTACAACCACACAATTACAATTCCAGAAAAAAATCTGAAAAAAGTAAAATTTTTTAAAATTTTAAATTTTTTAAAATTAAAAAAAAAATTAAAAATGTATTTTCGAAATGCCCAAAATGCCCAAATTACCCCTCCCCCCCCGACCGGGGTCCAATTTGCGGGGGGTCCCCACGTTTTGACCACTAGGGTCTGATCTGTGGGGGGTCCCCACGTTTGGACCGGGGTCGGGTTTGTGGGGGGATACCCTGGCGTTGTTGGACCGGGGTCCAGTTTGTGGTGGTACTATGGTCCAATTCGTGACCTGTTTCTGGAGTTAATGGTCGCAGGTTGTAATTCCGAACCCTGCCAGGAATTGGCCCAGTGTCATACTCTTCTTATTATGCACTCTTGTCTCCAGTAACATTGATACTGTATTGGACTGGTTTTAAAAACTTAGTGTAGTTGCCGCGCTATATTTTACCGACACGGTAAAATTAGTACTGACTGTCATCGGGTAAAAAAATGTATATATGCTCGTCAACAAAAGTGCTTGTTTTTCCGACTGAACTGACATACTGATGACATACTGAGACTGAACTGATGTAAGTATGAATCGATCCTTAGTGTTGATTGCCCCTTTTTTAGCTGTTGATGTATCGTTAGATGCTCGCTCCGGGCAAGACGGCGTTCCATTATATTTTCACGTTTGTGAACGGATTTCAAGGTGTATGGCTGTTGCTAATTCATTTATATATGCTGCAGAAACGTCATTCAAATGGCTGGTCCAGCATACACTCTACCATTAGCAGCTTTTTCAAAGGGCTGCCGGAGCCATAATAGTAGCAATAGCGGGTTGGGTCACAGGGTATGGGCTACTAATGGGAACAGAAGTAAGACGACTTTGCCGAAAAGTAGCCCTATGCAAAGACTTACACGCAAGCATTGTTATCAGTGACACGGAGGCAGAACGAAGGAATCCGCTCATGAATCAGTTCAAGCAGTCTAGTCGACATCGTAATATGATCAATGGAATTGTAGTATCAGAGCGGACCGTTTAACCCTAATTGCCAGAAGATCATGGGGAATACCTCGTGATGACTTACCAAATTCTGGGCTTGACTAGTTTATTCTAGTGAGCAGATGTTTGAACTGTTGTTTTTGGAAAATATAGTAATGTAATTTTATATTAGTTTGCAATTTTTAGTCCTAACTGCCACACAACGAATTTTATGCTTATTTAAGTAATGTGCAAATTTGACTTTTTTTCATCCAAAAGTAGTATTTTCTTTATGGCCATGTCATGAGTTTCGATTGCAACTCCGGCAGTCAGCTTTTTGTGCATCAGACACAGCGGACAATGTAGTTTATTTCTAAGGGTATTCAACTGTGGCAGGCGCACGGTTGCTGTGTTAATACTCTAGGGTGAGGTACATGCCTGAGCAATTTTTTCACAAATTCTCAATTTTGAGCGCTTATAACTAAAAAACGGTGCGTCCTAGACCCTTAGTCGACTGATTATGTTTTGTTCACCATTCATTTCTCTATCAATTGGTGGTTTCGCGATCTCTCTGTGACACATGTAGCTTGAGCGATGGCCAAAGAACTAGAAGCTGTCAGAATGAGCCTGTCTAGCCAGTGATACTCTGGGCATTAAAGGGTTAATTGTACAATGCTACTTTTCTTATCGTGCTGTACAATTCTATGGGTGTCTCATGCTCTATTTCGTAATGTACTTTTTTTTGAATAAATCTTCCTTATATCGTGTTTTATGTGTTACTATTTTTTTTGCGAATCAGACATTCATATATACTTTCGTCAGTCAAAGGCTGCGATAATTAGATATGCGATACTTACTTTTTTGTGTGACCGCAACTAGCGCAATGGATTGTACTTAATGGTATTATTACAGGGTTATAAGTCAAGTTCCTTCCTACATTACCACGCAAGCGTACCTACGTTACAGCAAGAGCAAGAGTACCTACATTAATTACATAATGGGATTATCCTATTATGTACTCTTGAAATAAGGAAATCAAAATCACTGAAGTGAGGTGTCGTGACAAGAGCAGTTTGTAGCACGGTCAACAGTGCTCTCATAGTACGCCGTGCGAGGAAACGCCGAGTGCCACACACGAGGATTTCTCTGCACGCTCGCATTCAGATGTACGAAAATATAATATTTCTCAATTAGGTACCTACCTTACCTAGTAATCATTGCTTCATTTTGTTTTAAATTTTTACCACCGCCCATGTTGCTCGACTTTACAAGTTGTAACACTACTTGATTCACAAAGATTAGTCTAAGTACTCTCTTGCAGTACAGCAGTTTATTAAGTATATATAAAGTATAAGGATAATTAGAACAGGTGTCAGCTCTTGCTGAACAGTAACACATCAAGACTCCCGACTCCCTCGTCGAACAAGGCTGCCATCTTTTATACCCCTACCGTAACCTCAGGAATGCAAAGTTCCCAGCTAACAAGCACGTTTTGCGAGTAGAGATAAATTAGTTTTGGATAGAATTCGTTGTGACATGCTGTAAGGCTGAGGATATTCTTCGAATATAAAACGCGGCGAAAAAGTATTTAAAGCAAGACTTTTACTTACATAACAGGTCAAACTGCAATGTGTTTTCGTGATTTCATCTTGCTTTCAAGTTGAGTTTCACATAAGTTGAAAACTAATAACCGTTTTGTAAAAACTGAGTATAAATGCTATTGCACTCAAAACACCATTTTAGCGGCAGGTGCTAAAACCGCACATTTGCGCAAAACCAGCGTCAACTGCGAAGATTTTGTCGCAGCGAAATGCCATCATTCTTGCTACCGAATGGTTTTGTAGGTAATGCTTCTACATAATATTCACATTGTTCAGGTTCTAAAGTGCTGATAAATAATAATTTAAAAAACATTGTTGTGACAGGTTTCGTCATTTTACTGTCACTGCATGTAAAATTTGTCAGAACGCATGTGCTATGTGTGATTATCTGTTCGCTGTAATAATGTGCGTCTGGCTATACCTGAGTGCTTTTGTGCATAATGTACGCGCGCATATAAAAACTCCAGCGTGATAGCCAGGTCAGGTTAGCACACACGAAGAACACACACGCACACACATTACATGCATTTCTAGGACCTACCAACTTTTCACGTACAATTATACACATGAACGAAAGATACGTGTTAAAGTGAGCAACTGTACTATAGTATATACGCGGCGGCTGAGGCCGCCGCGTAAAAATAGCCCAATGACTCAGTTGGAATGAACTTCTAATTGCTGCTTCCCAGACACCCTAAACTGGTTTTACCTGGGCAGCTGAGAGGCAAGGCCTGAGAGTGCAAAAATAGAAAGGCCAAGAAAAATGAATGTGCTCGTACGTATGTATTGTAGAATATTACAGTAGTGATAAAATGGGCGTTCGAGCACCACCCGGTACGGGTACAGGGTGGTGATTGACAGCTGTCAATCATATGACGTCATCATGATGGTGTCAATATTGGTGTCAATATTGCTTGACAGGTGTCAATATTGATTGACAGGTGTCAATATTGATTGACAGGTGTCAATATTGATTGACAGGTGTCAATATTGATTGACAGGTGTCAATATGGATTGACAGATGTCAATAATGATTGACACGTGTCAATTATAATGTCACAAATTAATTACATAATAATTATGTAATTACCTAATTATTTAATTTTAATTTTTAATTTAAAAGGGGGTGCTATTTTTTTTAATTTTTAGAAAAACTATTTACTTTGCCCCCTCTTGTCAATTTTTGATCAGGAATTCAAATTTAACAACTGCTGATTAGACAGTTGTTAAATAAACTGCACTAGACAAAGATGCCGCCCCAAAGGTCAACGTAGCTGACCAAGCAGCACACATCCGTTCACACACTCACACACACACATTATTTTTACTAAAAATTAGCAGCTACGAATTTTTTGTGCTGTACAAACAGTGGACACACTCACACACACACACACACACACACACTCACACGTTATTACGCGGCGGCCTCAGCCGCCGCGTATATAGTATAGTGCAATCGTCTTCTATGATTGCATATACTTCTACTGTAAAACTGGATCGCCAATGAACTGAATTTCACAGGTATTAATTTCCCGGTGAAAGTCTGTGATATTACCAAATTCGAGCAAATGAATAATTTGAGCATCAAGGTTTATGAGCTAGACGGTCAGAACCCAACCCCCCTGCTCATTTCAAAAAGAAACGGGTGCCCCCACATTGACCTCCTGCTGCTAACAAAAGGCTCGAAGCAGCATTACTGTTGGATCAAAAATTTAGACCGCCTGCTATACGACCAAAATCTCCACGCTCGAAAAAAGCATTTCTGTCCTCGCTGTCTATTGCCCCAATATAGTGAAGAAAAGAAAATTCTTCACCTGCAGCTCTGTCAAAAAACGACCCTACCCGCGTCGAAATGCCCGAGGAAAAATGGCTGAAATTCAATAATCTTCACCGCATGCAGCGAGTCCCATATGTAATTTACGCGGACTTTGAATGTCTCACTGAAAAATTGCCAGGCTGCCCTCCACCAAATAGTAGCTCCTTTACGCAAAAGTATCAGAAGCACTCCCCTTGTGGATTTGGTGTCGTGGGTGTAATGGACTGCTGTGGTGCGAACAAGAAGCTGGAAAAAAGCACTATCTACCGTGGAGAAGACTGCGTAGAAAAATTTCTGCAAACAATTTTGGAGAAAAATGAAGACTACCAGCAGAATTTTTCACATGCTCAACCTCTAAATCTTACAGCAGACGAAGAAGAACAACATCGCGAGTCAAAAAACTGTTACCTTTGCTCAAAGCTTTTTGCACCCAATGAACGCAAAGCCCGCGACCATTGCCATTTTTGTGGTCGTTACCGTGGCGCCACCCACAATAAGTGCAACATGGGCTTCAGACTGAATCGTGATGTCGTTGTGGCCATTCATAATTTGCGACGCTATGACGGTCACTTGATCATGCAGAAAGTTGGCCTTCTATGCAATGAAATGGGGCTCGTAATAGACTGCATTCCGAAGGGAATGGAGGATTATTTGAGCTATTCTCTGAAAAAACGCAAGACCCGCCGTCAACGTGCCCCTCAACGGCCTCAGGGTGGGAACCCTTTCGTAGACGATGAGGCTGAGGCGGATGATGACGACGATGATGACGAAGAGGGAGATCCTAGTGACGGCAGCTGGAAGATCCGGTTTGTAGACAGCTTCCAGTTTCTGACCAGCTCACTGGAAGCCCTTGTTGACAATTTGACCAAAGAGGGGCTTGGAAAGTTCCACGCAATGGCTAATGAATTTGATAATTCAACGAACAGCTGAAACTTTTAGTGCGAAAAGGAGTGTACCCCTATGATTATATGGACAACTGGGCAAGGTTTGAAGAAACCCAGTTACCTTCCAAGCAAGACTTTTGGAGTCAGCTTAACGAAGCTGATATTAGTGATTCTGACTATTCCCATGCCCAAAACGTCTGGAACTATTTTAATATCCAAAATTTGGGCCAGTACCTCGACCTTTATCTGAAAACTGACATTTTGCTGCTGGCAGACGTATTTGAAAGCTTTCGTAGCTTTACTGCCTCCAGACCAAATGCCAAAAGCGATTTTGAAAAGAATCTTTTTAAATTGTTGAACAATGCTGTATTTGGTAAAACAATGGAAAATGTGCGTGCCTACCAGTCTATACAGCTTGTCACTGAGCAGCGCAAGTTTCGTAAACTGGTCGCCAAACCTCGGTATAACCGCTCGGTTATATTTTCCCGAGGATTTGGTGGCTGTGTCTATGAAGCGTGTGTCTGTTCAGCTGTGCAAGACTGTATACATTGGCTTTTCTGTCATTGATTTGTCCAAGCATTTGATGTATGACGTTCATTATAAATATATTGTGCCAAAGTACGGTGAAAATACCAAATTGCTGTTCACCGACACTGACAGTTTGTGCTACCATATTTATACAGATAATGTATATAATGATATGCTTTCTAATGCGCATTTGTTTGATACGTCGGACTATCCGCAGTATCATCCTTTGTTTTCTATCCAAAACAAAAAAGGTCTGGGGCAAAATGAAGAAATGGAAATTCCAGTGGTTTCCCGTGTGTGAATTTTGTGGCCTGCGTGCCAAAATGTGCAGTTTTTGTGTGTAATGGTGTAGATAAGAAACGTGCTAAGGGAATTAAGAAATCTGTTGTAAAGTCATGTATTTTCCATGTTGATTATGTGAATCCCTTGTTTGATCGTACGTCTATGTAAGTAATGAATTGAATCGTAGTAATATGCATCAGTTATTTAGTGTACATTTGAATAAGACCAGTCTGTCTTGCTAAGATGATAAGCGTTATTTGTTGATAAATCATATTAATTTGGATTAGTATTTATAAATTTGGGGTAAAATTATTGTTAAACTATACGTTCTACCCAAATTTCACTGTTTTCATGCGGAAATTTCAAGTAACTGGCCAATATTTGTGTATTGTTGTGAATTGTATTGTACAAACGATTTATGAAACTGACAAAAAAAATCGAAAAACAGAGCTATTCTCTGAAAAAACGCAAGACCCGCCGTCAACGTGCCCCTCAACGGCCTCAGGGTGGGAACCCTTTCGTAGACGATGAGGCTGAGGCGGATGATGACGACGATGATGACGGAGAGGGAGATCCTAGTGACGGCAGCTGGAAGATCCGGTTTGTAAACAGCTTCCAGTTTCTGACCAGCTCACTGGAAGCCCTTGTTGACAATTTGACCAAAGAGGGGCTTGGAAAGTTCCACGCAATGGCTAATGAATTTGATAATTTCAACGAACAGCTGAAACTTTTAGTGCGAAAAGGAGTGTACCCCTATGATTATATGGACAACTGGGCAAGGTTTGAAGAAACCCAGTTACCTTCAAGCAAAACTTTTGGAGTCAGCTTAACGAAGCTGATATTAGTGATTCTGACTATTCCCATGCCCAAAACGTCTGGAACTATTTTAATATCCAAAATTTGGGCCAGTACCTCTACCTTCATCTGAAAACTGACATTTTGGTGCTGGCAGACGTATTTGAAAGCTTTCGTAGCTTCTGCCTCCAGACCAAATGCCAAAAGCGATTTTGAAAGAATCTTTTTAAATTGTTGAACAATGCTGTATTTGGTAAAACAATGGAAAATGTGCGTGCCTACCAGTCTATACAGCTTGTCACTGAGCAGCGCAAGTTTCGTAAACTGGCTCCTTAAAGCCTCTTTAAAACCGCGCGGTTATATTTTCCGAGGATTTGGTGGCTGTGTCTATGAAGCGTGTGTCTGTTCAGCTGTGCAAGACTGTATACATTGGCTTTTCTGTCCTTGATTTGTCCAAGCATTTGATGTATGACGTTCATTATAAATATATTGCGCCAAAGTACGGTGAAAATACCAAATTGCTGTTCACCGACACTGACAGTTTGTGCTACCATATTTATACAGATAATGTATATAATGATATGCTTTCTAATGCGCATTTGTTTGATACGTCGGACTATCCGCAGGATCATGCTTTGTTTTCTATCCAAAACAAAAAAGTTTTGGGCAAAATGAAAGTAATCTAACTGGAAGTAGTCCCATCTGTGAATTTTGCGGGGCCGGCGTGCGAAAATGTAGACTTTTGTGTGTAATGGTGTAGATAAAACGTGCTAAAGGGGATGATTAAGTAAAATCTGTTGTAAAGTCATGTATTTTCCATGTTGATTATGTGAATACCTTGTTTGATCGTACGTCTATGTATCATAATATGAATTTGATTTGAAGTACACAATGCATCAGTTATTCAGTGTACATTACCCCCCCGGGAGTCCGTGCTCGGCGAAGATATGATGAGCAAAGCGAGGTCATTCGTCGGATGATGGTGCGAATTCAAATTAGTGTTTTTATAAATTTGGGGTAAAATTATTGTTAACGACGCTACGTTCTACCGAATTTCCACTGTTTCCATGGGCGGAAATTTCAAGCAACTGGCTGATATTTGTGTATTGTTGTGAATTGTATTGTACAAACGATCTATGAAACTGACAAAAAAAATCGAAAAACAGAGTCATTCTCTGAAAAAACTCAAGCACCCCGCCGTCAACGCGCGCCCCCTCTATGGCCTCAGGCCCGGAACCCTTTTGGAGCACGATGAGGCCGAGGGGGATGATGACGACGATGATGACGAAGAGGGAGATCCTAGTGACGGCAACTCCCCCATCCGGTTTGTCCACACCTTCCAGTTTTCTGACCAGCTCACGCGAAGCCCTTGTTGACAATTTGACCAAGAGGGGCTCGGAAAGTTCCACGCAATGGCTAATGAATTTGATAATTTAATGAACAGCTGAAACTTTTAGTGCGAAAAAAGGAGTGTACCCTATGATTATATGGAGCACTCCGCAAGGTTTGAGAAAACCCAGTTACCTTCCAAGAAAAAGCCTTCGGAGTCAGCTTAATGAAGCTGATATTAGTGATTCTGACTATTCCCATGCCCAAAACGTCTGGAACTATTTTTATATCCAAAATTTGGGCCAGTACCTCTACCTTCATCTGAAAACTGACATTTTGGTGCTGGCAGACGTATTTGTAAGCTTTCGTAGCTTCTGACTTTTTACCAAATGCCAAAAGCGATTTTGAAAAGAATCTTTTTAAATTGTTGAACAATGCTGTATTTGGTAAAACAATGGAAAATGTGCGTGCCTACCAGTCTATACAGCTTGTCACTGAGCAGCGCAAGTTTCGAAAACTGGCTTGCTCAAACCTCGGTATAACCGCTCGGTTATATTTTCCGAGGATTTGGTGGCTGTGTCTATGAAGCGTGTGTCTGTTCAGCTGTGCAAGACTGTATACATTGGCTCTTTCTGGTCCTTGATTTGTCCAAGCATTTGATGTATGACGTTCATTATAAATATATTGTGCCAAAGTACGGTGAAAATACCAAATTGCTGTTCACCGACACTGACAGTTTGTGCTACCATATTTATACAGATAATGTATATAATGATATGCTTTCTAATGCGCATTTGTTTTATACGTCTGGATGATCCGCAGGATCATGCTTTGTTTTCTATCCAAAACAAAAAAGTTTTGGCAAACTAAGGATGAAACTGCAGGTAGTCCCATCTGTGATTTTGTGGCCTGCGTGCCAAAATGTACAGTTTTGTGTGTAATGGTGTAGATAAGAAACGTGCTAAGGGAATTAAAGAAATCTGTTGTAAAGTCATGTATTTCCCATGTTGATTATGTGAATACCTTGTTTGATCGTACGTCTATGTATCATAATATGAATTTGATTCGTAGTAATATGCACATTCAGTTATTTAGTGTACATTTGAATAAGACCAGTCTGTCTTGCTAAGATGATAAGCGTTATTTGTTGGATGATGGTGTGAATTTAAATTAGTGTTTTATAAATTTGGGGTAAAATTATTGTTAAACTATACGTTCTACCCAAATTTCACT
>JASANF010009240.1:0-30763 GCA_030248245.1 Trissonchulus sp. WLG1_4
TCGGAAAGCTGGCGCTTAAATTCAATATAAAAGATACTCCGGTGCACATCATCTACCTACGCACTCAAAAAATGGGCAGAACTGGTGTCAAGGCTGCTCCTGAGACTAAATACATGCCCATATACGGCATTTGATCTGGAAGGATGTCAGCGACAACGTTGCGAATAAAACCATGTGCTAGCGTTGTGGTCTAGCTCATGTTCCCACCCGGCACCCACTAGCGAGCCGGGACACGAAAAAGCCGAAATCTTCCTAATTCTGCTAATGATGACATACTTTGAAACGCAGAATTTTGCCAACCGCAAATCCTTGCCCAGTTCAATTCTGGTTTCTCCGCCAACGACACTGATAGCATTGGGCGCTGCAAATGATGTGATCAGGCTGGCCCTGTGTTTTGCGGTCGATGCGTCAACATCTGTGATTGTATTCAGCACTGTCAGAAACCACATTGGGCCAAGGGAGATCCCCTGCAACTGCTGCGTCGATTCGTCCATGCATTAGAATCCCAGTGGAGAGTTTAAGCAAGAGTACCCTCGCATCACTTGGAATCAACTCAAAGTTGGACGACTTGACACCTGCCCGGTGGCAACTTTTACTCCGGACGGCATCATTTACAAGGACGGCTTCCGTCACCGGGTAGTTCACATCCGATGCTAATTGAACAAACGTCTCGTCCTTGATTTACCTATTGACGGAACCCCACGCCACAGCACTTTCTTCGTTCGTTAGCTTAAGAATTTCAGACGCTAACAAGATCTGGCCAGGCTGCTAAAAACTGTCCAACTGTCCTCTTTAGGACAACCAAACGTAATTTATGAAAATCAAACTGGCCATTTAAAGACAATTTAGTGTTGATTAAAACTCCTGTTTATGAAAAAAATATCTAATAAGTACGTATCTTTCTGTGTGTTAGTTTAAAACTTTAAAACAACAGTTTGGGTGGATTTCACCGCGGTGGTTTTTAAAAACCACGGTTTTGCGTCTGTGTGCATATGATTTGCACATAATTTCATTACAAATTAGTGCCTGATTTGTTACAAATTTCGAAAATTTTTTAAAACCATGGTATTTGCTCAGTTGAAATTTCAAACCTGCAGGTTCTTAAACCTAAAATTTCATAGCATGTTTTTTTCTGCTGAAATTTCAACTGAGCAAAACCCATGGCTTTAGAAAATCTACGAAATTCGTAACGAATCATGCGATATTTCGTAATGAAATTATGTGAAAATCATATGCACACGTACGGAAAACCATGGTTTATAAAAACCACCGTGGTGAACTCCACTCATTGAGATTTTAAACTAGCTAGCAGTTTGTTTATTTGAAAATAAGCAGGAAATTATGTTTACATTAGCCTATGAATTTATAGCTATCAAACTTCAAACAGATTGAAAAAAACAGCTGTCAACACCAACAACAAAAATAGTACAAATAACACGTCGTGAGTGTGGTACAAATTTATGTCCCACGATTTAAGGAGCTGAAAATTAAACGTATGCCGACCCGTACTAACTGCAAAACTCTTGGATAGTAAAAACATCTCCACTAAATTACACGTGAACTTACCGTGCACTTGTCAGAAAGGTAATATCAGTCAGTGAGGGGGGGCAAGCTAATGCACACATCGCTGTAACTCCGTACTTATATCTGCATGTGCTGTTTCACATACGATTATTAACTAATTATTGGTGTGTACTCGTGATCTAATTGGGAAGATAACTAGCCAAAAACAAACGAGCGTCCCATTCAAAGATACCGGTCTCGACAAGCGCTGGACCGCGTTTGGGGGTTCTTGAAGTGACACACACAACAGACTAGTGAGATCAAATGTAGGGTGTAGTACAAGGAGTTAGCATAGCGCCAGTATATAGAAACATAATATCTGACCAAAAAGCACACACCAACACCACGCACTTGTTATTCCTTAATCTAATTCACTGATCATATTGCACTGGAATCAGCTTTTGTATCTGTTTGCCATTTGTCCTTCTATGTCCACTTTGTTTTGACTTACTTAATTTCATATTTTTGTTATTTAGCGTAAATTTAACAACGACGGAACCACAGCCGGGCACAAGCCAAGAAAGGCCAGAGACGGCACCGAGAAAGCAAAATACAGTATACAGATATGTGACGGCTTTTGACAGTAGCAAACAACAGGTACGGGCAGCATTAGACCATATCAAGAACATCGGAAAGCTGGCGCTTAAATTCAATATAAAAGATACTCCGGTGCACATCGTCTACACGGTGCATGTACCTACGCACTCAAAAAATGGGCAGAAGTGGTGTCAAGGCTGCTCCTGAGGGTAACGAACGCGTGTAAGCGAAATCGAAATAGCACTTTTTGTGCTATAGCGCTTTTTTTATGCGCTATATGCGCTATATGCGCTATAAGCGCTATGGAATTTGCTATATGCGCTATTTGCGCTATAGCGCTTTTTGGGGGTGCTATATGCTCTATTTGCGCTATATGCGCTGTCGAAGGTGCTATATGCGCTATTTGCGCTATAGCGCTTTTTGGGGGTGCTATATGTGCTATTTGCGCTATATGCGCTATCGAAGGTGCTATATGCGCTATTTGCGCTATAGCGCTTTTTGGGGGTGCTATATGCGCTATTTGCGCTATATGCGCTATCGAAGGTGCTATATGCGCTATTTGCGCTATAGCGCTTTTTGGAGGTGCTATATGCGCTATTTGCGCTATATGCGCTATCGAAGGTGCTATATGCGCTATTTGCGCTATAGCGCTTTTTGGGGGTGCTATATGCGCTATTTGCGCTATATGCGCTATCGAAGGTGCTATATGCGCTATTTGCGCTATAGCGCTTGTTGGGGGTGCTATATGCGCTATTTGCGCTATATGCGCTATCGGAGGTGCTATAGGCGCTATTTCCGCTATAGCGCTTTTTGGGAGTGCTATATGCGCTATTTGCGCTATAAGCGCTATCGACGGTGCTATATGTGCTATTTTTTTGGATATGGATGAAACTTCTACAGAAAAATGGCCAGGGGGGATTTGAACCACCCATTGCTAGATTACTAGCTTAACGCTCTACCGACTGAGCTACGCTGGCCTATTGGTGTTTGTGTTAATTTCCCTTTAAATAGTGATGCTGATCTTGGATAGCGCTTATAGCACCTGAGGGTGCTATTTGCGCTATTTAGGCGCTATTTTGTGCTATTGGCTAACTTATTGAAAAGTTTTGTACTTTTTAGCACGTATACGATCCCTCAATAAACAAAAAAAATTTTACAAGTATTTCAAAACTTTTGTTTGTGTTCTGGACGTCGATATAAAAAAATATTGCATAAATAGCGCAAATAGCACAACGATAGCGCATCAAAGTGCTATAAGCGCTATTTTTTTCATAGGCTTAAAAAATAGCGCTTATAGCACCCGAGGGTGCTATTTGCGCTATTTAGGCGCTATTTTGTGCTATTGGCTAATTTGTTGAAAAGTTTTGTATTTTTTAGTAAGTATACGGTCCCTCAATAAATTAGAAAAATTTTAAAATTATTTTTAAATTTTTGTTTGTGTTCTAGTCGACGATACAAAAAAATAGCGCATATAGCACAACGATAGCGCATCGAAGTGCTATAAGCGCTATTTTTTCGTAGGTTTAAAAAATAGCGCTTATAGCATCTGAGGTTGTGTAAAGAGCAACCGTTCTTGTAGTCTCGTTTATTGCACACTCATCCGCTGGTATATTGCCAAATATTACATCAAATCCGAAATTACAAAAAGTGGCTCCACTTTAGATCTTATCTCAAAACAGACCGAAATACATATTCAGAAATACTAACTACATTTAGAATAATCATACATCTGCATCAACTTATGTGCTAGCACTTTTGACGGTAAACAGGCAGAAAAAGTAATGCACATTAGAAGCAATTTACAGCTACATAAAAGTTTGTATTATATGAAGAGTTTATACGTAGTTCAAATTCTAAAACATTTCAGTTCTCTACATTCCTCCCCGTTTTTGCTTCGAGACCTCGTGGCTAAAATAGTTTTTGAAAGTTTTGGGAGGTCGTTTGCGTAAATTGTAGGTATGTGTTTACGATAGTGGTTTAGCCGGGTTGTTTGCTGTTGTTCCCTGAAAAGCAAACGGTTCTGTTGTATCCTGAGAACGGGAGGAGTCTTTTGGTTCCTTCGAAGCGGTAGTTCGTTTTGTTGTTGGTGTATTGTCCTTGATCTGATCCGCACCCTCTTCTTCAGAAACATCCGACCAGCTATTTTCAAGTGTCTGCTCCAATGAATAGGGCCCAATAGCCAGTGGTGCTTGCTTCACTCTTCGCACTGAGACCCTTTTAGCTTGTTGATTTCCGTGTCGCTGACATGACACAATGTCCACACCTGTCCCATCTGCTGTCACCTTAACCACTCTGTAGGGCCCTTTCCAGGGTCGTGCCAATTTCAAGGTTTTTCCACGTGCTACTCTTGGTACATGGAGGAACACACGATCACCTTCCACAAACGTATGTTTGCGGCTTTTCTGATCATGGTAACGCTTCTGTTGCAATTGCGCTTTCTTCAGAGTTTGGCTGGCCATTTCCCATGCCCCTAAGACTTTGCTGGCAATGTCGGCTTTATAGTCATCAACGTCGACATATTGTAGATTAGGGCATCTGGTGACAATGTCCATGGGTAAGCACGGGTCGCGGAAAAAGTTCAAATAAAAAGGGGTTTCTTCTGTGGTAGCATGGACGCTGCTTCGATATGCCATCAGTACAAATGGCAGCATGCGATCCCAGGGTATGGTTGCGGAATGTCAACGTGCATGAATGTATACGTGCTACTATGTCTAATTCCTCTATTACAACTGGCGCTATGTACATTGCGCTATGTCAATTTAGCGGAATGTCAACTCGTGCTATGTCCAATTCAGCAACGTGAACCTTGCCAATGTTAATGAATGTTTGAATGAATGGTGATGAAAGTTTGGTAGCAGTCAATAAATAACTGCTTTCTGTAGGATCGAAAGAATACATACATGTAACGGGGTCAAAATTTTGGGGGGCCTCTCCGGCCAAATTTTGGGGACCCTCTCCCCCCTGATCGACCAAAAATAGCCTAAAATTTGGAAGTTTTACTAAATTAAACTAAAATACTAAATTTTGCCCGAATTTTGGGGACCCTCCCCCCCGGTCCCTCGATTTTGGGGGGGTCCCCCCCTCATGCATGTATGAAAGAATACTTATTGACTGTCTAAAAATTTTTATTCAAAATCCACAAACACTGATACATACAAAATGCAATATACTGAAATAATAAATGTTATAACTTATGAAAAAGATTTTAAAAAAGGAAAAATAGTGAAATACTGAAATAATAAATGTTTGTGGCTTACACTGAGACTTGCAAAATGAACTTAAACAACCTAGGGTTAGTAATCGTAATTACGTGTCATGACTTTTTGTTATACAGGCAAATCGGGCAAAATTAACACGTGTCAAAATATCTTTTGTCTTCTAGACAAAAGTGTCATAATTTTCAATGTATAAAAAGAAAACAAATGGCGGCACGTGTTACGTAGAGCCACGTAGACATAGCGGCACGTTGACATTAAACTGTGAGGGGTAGCGAGAGTTGACATTCCAGCACGTAGACTTTCCGCTATTGACATTCCGCTATCGACATAGCGTAATTGACATTCCGCCCGTTGACATGGCGAGAGCAAATCGATCCCAGTCATCTTGGCCATGATTTACATACAAACTTAGCATATTTTCCAATGTTCGATTGAAGCGCTCCACCATTCCGTCACACTGCGGATGGTACGCAGTCGTCTGTAGTTTCTTGATTCCCAAGAGTTCGCAGACTTCTTTCATTAGTGCTGAGCACATGGTCGGTTAATAATTCGTTTGGCACGCCAAATCTGCAGATTACAGATTCGACTAAACTTCTGGCGATGGTCTCCGTCTTTGTGTCTTTAAGTGCCACACATTCCGGCCACTTTGTAAAATAATCCATTATGACCAAAATGTATTTGTTCCCGTCTCGTGTCATGGGAAGTGGGCCCAGAATGTCCATGGCAACGCGACTGCATGGTGTCGGATTTACCAAGATAGGCCTTAGCGGCGGCTTGGCGGAATGTCGAGACCCTTTCCTTCGAGCACACGTGTCGCAATTTCGACACCAGTTACGGGCGTCGGCATAGCAAGTTGGCCAATAGTACCGCGATATTAGTTTGCGATACGTTCTACGAAAACCAAGGTGTCCACCAAACATATGATCGTGGCAGGATGTGAGGGCATCAAGACGCATGCTTTTTGGCAACACACATTGTGCAACAGTTTGGCCACGACGCTTCAGGTAGCGATCAGCTTCTGCCCACCGATATAAAGTTCGGTTTTTCAAAAAGAACTCCGTTGCTCGAAGCACCAGTGGATCCTGCGGCTTTTCAGTCGTTCCGGTTTCTAACCAACAAATCAATGGTTTCAACTCGGCATCCGATCTTTGCATACTCGCCACATCGTCGTCAGTAGAAGTTGGGGGTGCACTTGATGCAGTCACAACATTCGCGTCGGTAGTATTTTCGTTTATAATAGCATTGCTTTCACGTGCCTTTTGTAGCAAGTCTGTGCAGATTTCACAAAGCTTTCGGAATTTGCTCGTTTGGTCTTCTAGACAGAGCGTCCGCATTAGCATTTTCTTTCCCAGACCGATGGAATATGTGCATGTCGTAAGCTTGCAGGGCTAAACTCCATCGACATAATTGACCATCTGGATTTTTTATACTCAGCAAGTACTTCAGCGGCCGATGGTCAGTGACGACCGTGAATGGTCGGCCGTAAATGTAAGGCCGGAAATGGCTGACTGCGTCTACCACAGCCAAGGCTTCCTTATGAATCGTCGGGTACCGTCGTTCAACTTTTGTGAGGCGACGACTACGAAATGAAATGGGGTGCTCTTTTCCATCTGCTCCAATTTGGCTCAAGACGGAGCCGATAGCATCGTCACTGGCATCAGTTTGCAAGATGAAATTATTTTCAAAATCAGGAAACGCCAAAACTGGAGGCTTTGCTAGTCGCTGTTTCAAAGTTTGGAATGCGATTTCGCAATCAGAAGTCCATTTGAATTTTCTTTCGTCCTGCTGCATGGCATGAAGAGGACTTGCAATTCTCGCATAACCAGGTACAAACTGACGGTAATAGCCAGCTAGACCAAGAAAAGATGCCAGCTGCTTGCAATTTTGTGGTGTTGGCCAATCAACAATTTTTGTTACTTTGGAGCATTCCGGAAAAAGACCATCTGTCGAAATGATGTGACCCAAAAACGGAACCGTCGACCGAGCAAAAGCGCACTTCAATTTCAATTTGAGTCCAGCTAAATGTATTCTTTGAAATACTTGGCGCAGGCGCTGAAGGTGTTCAGCAGGATTTTCACCAAACACCAATATGTCATCGAGGTAAACCAAACACGTTTTCCAATCAAGACCTGCCAAGACACGTTCCATCAAGCGCTGGAATGTTGCAGGCGCATTTGTGAGTCCAAACGGCATTTTGTTAAATTCAAACAGTCCGTCATGGGTGATGAACGCGGTTTTATGCTTATCCTGCTTGTTCATCGGGATCTGATGATAGCCAGACTGTAGGTCCAGCGTTGTGAATAGTTTCGCCTTGCCCAGGGATCCCAGCACGTCGTCAATTCGTTTTAGCGGATAACTGTCTCGTTTTGTGACCGAATTTAGCTGTCGATAATCAACACAAAACCTCCATGTGCCATCCTTTTTGCGGACTAGTACAATGGAAGAAGCCCACTCGCTGCAAGAGGTCTGAATGATTCCATTCTTTTGCATGCCCACTATTTTCTCTGTTATTAGTTTCCGCAGACTGAAAGGTGCACGATACGGAACTTGTCGTCGTGGCTTAGCGTCAGCCGTATCAATTTTGTGAGTTACCAAATTGGTTTCCCCTAGGTCGTCATCACTTTCCGCAAAAATCGCATCGAATTCTTGGAGGAGCAGCTTGATATCTAGTTGCTGTTCTTCGGTTAAATCAGTGCAGTCAAGTTGAAAGATTTTCCATTTTTCTTTCAATCTTGGTTGTTGATTGAAGCTTGAACTGCCCACCACTAGAATCTTAAAACAATCGTTTTTCTGTGCGTCGACTGCTTCAATGCCCTTGTCATCGATCTCCGTTGCCAAACCGAGACTGGTTCCAGCATATACAGTAACCGGGGCCTTGCCTGGGTTTGCAATTCTTACAGGAGCGATCTTTTCTTCAGGTTTTATGAGAGTAGTAGCCATAAAGACGTTTAGCTGCTGCACTAGTGTTGGTGATCCTTCTGCCAAGTATACATTCCCTGATTCAGCTGGTAACACACAGGGTATCACACATTCGCATTCCGCTGGAATTCTGACAGTTTTTTCACTTCTCACTGGAAGAACGCAGTTGCGGGGCTGTTCATTTTCGATTTTCAGACATTTGTTTTTTAGATCGATTGTCACGGGACCCAGCTCTCGGATGAAATCTTTTCCGAGAATCACGTCATATGGCAGTTCTTTCGTCACTGCGACTTCACCGCGCAGGCGAACTTTATTCAAACTGATCACAGTGTTCATCGTTCCAACAACAGGCAACAGGTGACCTGAAGCCGATCACACTTGGAGTGGTTTTTTTAATCGGTCTACACTCTTGAAGCATGATAGTCGGGAAGCAGCTTGTTCGGAAAACAGTGTGATCTGAGCACCTGTGTCAAAAGGTGCTTTAAATGGTACGTCATCCACAGTGACCATTATTAGACCGTCTCCTTCCGTGGTCGTCGACTCGGTAGAATTCAGTTTGTAAGGTTGATATTCAGCAGAAGTATTATTGTGGACTTTTTGCTCCTCAAAAACTGGGTCTTGTGCCGCGAAAACTGGGTCCAGTTCAATGACCACTTGTGGGGCGGTGGGTTTCGTCGGTACACTTGGAGGATTGAATTGCTGAGGCTGTTCTTTGACTAAACGATACCAATTCCGAAATCGCCTAAACTCCAAATATGCTTTCTCTTGGATGGAGCTTGCTTGGCGAATCAAACACTGGCGTCGCAAACAAGTGTTCCACATTACATTTATCGACACATAAGAGCAGCAACAAAAAATCCATAGTTGTACCGGATCCCAATAAAAACTTCTCAGAAACGAAAACAAGCCAGATCGAACAATCTGACTCGCTGTATGGTCTGCTGCCTTTTGAGCTGTCGAATAATCTGTTTGCATGCCAAGGACTTTCAAAACTTCTTGTTGGCGGGCCATACCGTTCATGACATCATTCAAAGAAAAGTGCTGCGTCATATCGCTAAGATGGTACATGATTACAGGATGGTATATTACTTTTGGCAACATCGCTGCTGTTGGGTTATTTTGAAATGGCGACAGATTCTTAAGGTTTTTCAGTGGCACCAAGTTTCCTTCTTTAGAACGGTAGAGAAAAGTACCGTTGGCCAAGGTCAATGGTATTTCTTGATTCAAATAGCAATCAACTATCACGCTCGGACGTTTGTGAATTATATTTGTGTTAACGTCCAAATAGCCGTGTACTGTGTTTTCACCAAGCTTGAAAACAATCGGAATTTCACGAGTACAGGTTTCATTCATTGACTTAAACCAGAAATCATCTGCGTCCAGCTCAGAACACGGCCAAATTTCCAGTGCATTTTCCCCACTTCTGGCATACAAACGAGGCTCTTTAAGTAGCACTCGCGCCGTCAGAATAGGACTGCTGAATAAAAGAGCCTTCACTGTTTCAACTATATTTTTCATGGAAGTGCATGTTGCTGCCAAAGCATGATTGAATGAGAATCTTACAAGTCTCCTAGTATTTGCTTCCACGGCTTGGAGGGCTGCCGCAAGTAAATCTGAAGTAACTACGCCGAAGTCCGTAGTTGTTCGCTTGGCGCGATTGTTCGTGATTTTCTCGAGTTTTCTTATAGTGTCGGAAATTTCTTCACGTGCTTTGTGGGATTCGATGATTTCGAATGGTATTTGTTGATCACTCAGCTGCAGTTGGCGTCCTTGTTTACATGTTGAAACTTGTTCTAATTTCTGCCAAGTCAATGCCAAGGTTCCATCTTGCGACAGCCATTGTTTATCTACTATTTGACCCTTCATAATTTTCCAAGGAACATATTCGCAATTTTCTGTAAGATTGGGCTTCCACATCAGGTACTGTCCATTTTCTAGGGTACACTGACCACTGTCATATCTGCATTTAGTGGTGTCTCCCGCGTTTGACTCCATATGTTGCTGCTGGTGCTGTTTGAACACCTTCACTTTGTATAGAAAACAGTTCGTACTTTCGAATATGTTCCACGAACAACACGATATTCCCCCACCTGGAATGTACCAGTTCAGTTTATTCTGGATCGCCAAGATATTTCCACTACGCATTAGCTGTCCTGCAGAGCATTTTTTCCACTTAATCATGCTTTTACACTCTTGTCCGTCTATTAGCTCTTCAATTGTTTCTTCTTCTTTCAGATGCTCATCTGCAAAAAAGTACGTAAACGTTTTCACCTTTTTCGTTTTCTTCTAGCACAACCACCCTTCACTTGTATACTGCATAATATTCCGTCGATACAATTGCAATTTAGCCATCATTGCACCATTGCTAGACTCAGTAGATCCAGCTTCACACCGAACCGTTTCAGGAAACGTCCAAACTTGCTTCTTCTGCTCTGTTTGGCAAACTAATGGGTTTGAAAATACCAAATCGGAGCTTAAAGTCATCGGAATCATCATGCAAAGGATCATGCAGATCACGCTTGAATACAGTACAACATGGCTATAGCTGCTCGTTCCACCATAGTACTGCCTGGTCTTGTGGGCACCATTGGGAGCAACTAATTTTGTGGCCGCTTGATCACATTTGTTCAGTCGTTTGCCCCTTGATCCTCTTTTATGTTTCTTTTTCCGCACAGGCCTGGTTGCAGCCATCTTGCCATTAGTTGCATCCTTAGTTGCTGACTTTTTTGTATCTGATTCCGCAAGCAATTTGGTATTCGTGCATACCGTTTTACGGCTGCTATTTGCTATTTCTTCATAAGTAGCTGGAATTGTGACATAAAAGCTGACGCTCTGTTGTTGGCACTTCAGCGAGTCTTGCGCTTTGTCGCCCTCTGGTACCGTGTTTGTTTCAAATATCTCTGGCTCTTCGCCATTTTTGCCGGCTGCTGTCGGACCCGTTGCCGTTTGGCTCGACTTAGAACATCGCTTTTGTCGGCCGAATTCAGTCAACAACAATGTAGCAGGTTTTTTCTTTGAACCCTTTGTCATTCCTGGCAATTTGTTGAAGCGCAAGTATTCTTGTTTGTATTGTTCACTTTCCTTGTCTTTATGCTGCAGTGGACTGACTAATTGAGTCACTTTCATCGTTTGCTGCGTTTTCATTTTGGGAATTTTTCATTCCTTTTCACATGCGACCGTTTGAGGTTCTGCGATGGTCGATGCTTCCAGTTTTGCCTTCTTTGATGACACCATGAAGTTTTTTTGAAGTCATTTGTGTTACTTCTTTTCTTTTCAGTTCAGACCTGCCGCCAAGAGCTTTGGATTGTTGACCCACTGCAATCTTCTTGCCTTCTTTTGCATTCTTTTGCCTCGAGGCAGTACTCTTGTGTTTCTTCTGGAGCTCAATTTTGGCCTTCACTTGAGTTCTCTGATGCACTTTCAACAAACGCGTTGGCGTTTTTGGTAACGTTCGCAACCATCGTTGCACTTTTTTGTTACATCTAGCCAATTCTTCTTTATGCATTTGTTCTGGATCCTTAGTAGTAGGTGGAAGCTCAGCCGACAAAGGAAGTTTCATGCGCTCCACCACTGGAATCATGCTCAATTCTGCCAATGATATGCATTTATTTTTCACAAGTGCGTTCCCCTTGTTCTGTGGCACTGTGTTCTTTGGGTTATGTGATGTGGGGATTTGTGGCTTTGTAGGCATAGTCACTTCATGAAGGCGAGGTGTATCGACAATAATGACATCATCGTCCACACTGACATCTTGCTGGATATCGGCGATTTGATTCGACAGTTTTTCTGGGTTTTTGTCTGGTGTCTTTTGTGGTAACTCGGTCGGCGTTTCATCGTCACACCGGGTCCAACGACCCAAAGGACAGTTCCTTGATTCTGAGTCACCCACAACTCCAACGAATGGGATCCACTGAACCGTTACACGGTTTTCTGTCTCCTTCGTTGTCGATTCAACCTCAGCTTGCCCCTCTTCATCTTTCGGCACACTTTGATGTGCTGAAACGGTGTTTACTGAATCACGACGTTTGGTTTGAGGTGGTGCTGGCAAAGCTTTTCTTGCTAGTTGTCCAGTTAATTGATGAGAATACCGAGGAGAATCTGATCTACGGCTGCGGCATTCTTCAGTTGCATGGCCATAGGTTCGGTGGTAGTCGCAGTATCGTCAAGAGCGACAATCTCTGGCGAAATGGCCTGGTTTTTGACATTTGTGACAGATCACTTTTCCACCAGTGGTAAACTTCTGTCGCCCATAAGTGACTCCTTGGTATCTAGGTCGTTGGCTGTCTTGCACCAACGTTGCCACCGTTTTTGTAAGTTCACGAGCCCATTGAGGAGTAGAGTCGCTCGTGTTGACAGATACAACTTCCTTGCTGTTGCGCTGACATGCCGTTTGTTTGTCTCGTTCCAACAGGAGCTCCATTTTCTGCATCATTTGTTGTATTTGAGACTGAGCTGAGCCATGCAGCGTGTCGTCACGGCGCTGCGCCAGATCAGGCCGTGCAGCCTCGACACGCTCTGCTGCGATGAGCGCTTCTTGGAAGGTACTAGGACACATTATCAGCACCTGCTCTTTGATTTCTTGGCGCAGTCCATAAATGAAACGATTTCGCAGTGTGGTGTCTCGTTCTGCAGAGACTGATATGTAACTGAGAGCTGTGGCTGCTAGATCGCTCAAAGCCGTAGCGTATTCACCAACTGTTTCCCACGGCTTTTGTTTTCTGTCGTCAAACTTCTGACGTGTCAATTTTTGCCGACTCTGGGTTTGAAATTTCTGTTTCAAGGCTTCCACAAGGCGATCATAGTTAGCTTGCGTCTCGAAATCCAAATCTCTGTACGCTATTCGGGCTTGGCTGGTCAGATAGCCGCTCAGCGTGGAGGCGCGATTAGTTGGATCCCAATTGTTGGCTCTGTACTTTCGTTCGAACTCATCCAACCAAAGCTGAAAGTCTTGCGACTTGCCATCAAATTCTGATATAGCGAGGTTTGGACCGCGTGAACCCATGGGCTGATTTCTTGACAAGGTGAGAATCTGTTGTGATTGGGCTGCTAATTCTGTAGACTGTCTCTGGATATGACCACTGAGTTGCGACAATTGGATGTCAATTTTCTCCAAGGTTCGCTGACTACGTCGAGCTTCGCGGTCACCAGTGGACATAGGCTTGTGAACAAATCACGGATGTGAGTGTTGGGGGTGACCAGGGGAGATTGGTGGAGGTTTTCTTTCTGAAAAATAGACAAACATAGTTGAAGCAAGCGTCTGTCAAATCAAGCCATTCAACCGGAAAAATGAAAACATGCAACAAGCCAATAAAAAACCAAGGTTTTTTGCCAAAGGACACAGATTCTAAATCGCACGTTTTGAGTTGAGACAAAAACTTGACACAATATGTGAGAATAATCAAAGAAACTGACTAATTTTTATTTTTTTAAAAAGTAGACTTTGAACGAGAGTCACGTGACATAATCACGTGATCTGAAACTTTGCCGCAAGCGTTCTTTTATACCATACTACCAAGAGTACATAATAGCGTCTCACTCTATATAGAAGAAGAGTGAGACACTCTCTAGCCTGCCTGCGTTCTAGCACAGGCAGATGCGCTGGTCGTTTTCAGGCTACATGTTGACATTCTATGCAACATGTGACTGGCCAATCAGAAGCGAGCTTCTATTCTCTGATTGGCAGACGCCTGTGCACGTGCTCCAATCATAAAACGGGATAGGGATAAAGGTTAATAACTCATTATTTATTCATAGTCTGCATGTAAAAACATTAAAAAAGGTTTGCAAATACTTTTGGGGATATTTTGGCAAACTTTCAGCGAAATTGAATGAGAAACTTTGAAGAAATTTAGAAAAGTTTATATCTCAAAAGTTTCTCAATCAATTTCGCTGAAAGTTTGCCAAAATATCCCTAAAGGTATTTGCAAACCTTTTTGAATGGTTTTGCAAACAGACTATGAATAAATAATGAGTTATTAAGCTTTTATCCCTATCTTAATGCTTATAAATGCATCAGCGATTATATACTAAAGTGTGTTACGCATGGAATCTACGCGCTGATTGGTCAGTCACATGTTGCATAGAATGTCAACATGTAGCCTGAAAACGACCAGCGCATCTGCCTGTGCTAAAACACAGGCAGGCTGGAGAGTGTCTCACTCTTCTTCTATATAGAGTGAGAAGCTATTATGTACTCTTGATACTACGTATCTGTATGGTAAAGTTTTACTTTATGTACCTTTTTTCATAAGTTCTGAGGTAACCCCCGATTCCCGGAGCGCCCCCTTAATCGCCATGCCACTTTAATTGCACGTTAAAGAGACCTCAAAAAATCGTATCTGCAATACTTTCAGCACTTAAGTGTGAATATGTCAAATTTTTTTGACAATGTCAAGTTTTCTATTCACACTAATTTTGTTTTTAACCTTACTCTCCTAACCTAACCAACCTAACTCTTTCTAACCATCTTGATATCGATCAAAAGATCTTCCAATAGTCTAGACGCGCCAAGTCTTCAATTTTTTATGTTTAATTATAATTTTGCATAAAATCGACTTTTCAAAAATCAGTTCTGTTTGAGCGGCTACAAAAAGAGCTGCAAGCTAAAATTTGAAAATCATATAACTGTCACGTCTGCAGTTATATTCTTTCTTTCACAGTGCGAATTTTCAACAAATACTTAATTTTCAATTGCAAACTGAAATTGAAACCAACATACTTAATTTTTCTCTCAACTTTATTCTACTTTCGTGACTTGGCGACAATTTGAATTAGCGTTTCTTTTGTTTAATTGTTTTGCTCAAGCTCATGATTTTTATTTATTTTCTGCCTTGATTTATATATTCACTTCGTATTACTCCTTTATTTCTCCTTTACGCCTGGGCATTTCTTTTTGCGATCTTATTGTGATTATATTATTCAGTGAGTTTAAACTGCACTGTCGTATATTATTATGTCTGGAAGCACTATGACGACTCGCACTCAATCATCAAAACTACGGTCTAACTCTGCTTCAGCGTCCACGGGAGAGACTAGGTCTGGTAAAACGTTGACCAATTCTGGTGTATTGGCTGATCTGGCCAAACAGTTTTCTGACTTTGCGTCCAAACTATCTGATCTGGAGTCTTCAGTTGCTAAGTCGACTGAAATTGAGTCGCTCAAATCTGACTCAAATCTTGCTAAAAGCTAATAATTTTGTTGTATACGGCATTCATGAGAGCAGACAGGAAAATCCTATCCAGCTGGCTCTGCAATTACTCGACAAAAGTTTTTGTATTGCCCAGCCAGAATCGATACTAAGTGATGCCTTTCGTCTAGGTAGAATTACTGGAAATTGACCTCGACCGTTGAAGATAAAACTGGTGACCCATATCGCGAAACAAAAGGTCATGGATTTTTATCGTGAAAATCGTGAAAACTTTGATGCTAATGGGATCAGAGTTCGGGATGATTTAACTCTGAATGTTCGTAAACTTCGTGCGGCGGCTTTTCCTGTAATGCAGCAATTATATCAACGAGGGGGTCCCAGAGCATATTTTTTGGATGACGGTCTGATGTTTGAAAAACGAAAATATACATCATTCTCTATTTTTGAGCGCGCTGTGATGGTTTATCTAAAGTCTAACACGGTTGTAGACTCTCAGTAATATTATTATGTTGCAAATTTGTTATATAAATATCAAAGGCTTATCTTGTGATAAACTGCAAATTCTTGCTGATCAGTATTCAGCAGCA
This sequence comes from Trissonchulus sp. WLG1_4, assembly GCA_030248245.1. Classification (NCBI taxonomy): domain Eukaryota; kingdom Metazoa; phylum Nematoda; class Enoplea; order Enoplida; family Ironidae; genus Trissonchulus; species Trissonchulus sp. WLG1_4. Next base: position 15,972 of record JASANF010009240.1, read on the forward strand.
GTTTTTTTGTGTTTAGTTGAGACTTGGAAATTTGACTGGCAAATGTCCGAATTAAACTTAAATGGATACAACTTATTTTTTGTTAATCGAAAAATATTTAATAACAAAGCTTTTAGAAACTCTGGGGGAATTGCAGTTTATGTAAAAGAAAGTGTAGCAAAAAATGTTAATGTAATCAACGAACTATCAACGCCTGATTTTTTTGACTAAGCTTGAGCTGCAACTCTTTTAATACGAATAAGAAAATTTTTGTATGTATTTCGCATATACCACCTAGTAATTCTCCAAGACATGAAGCTGCAACATACGATTTGTTTGATGAATTGGCTACCAAATTAACTACTGCAAGCTTGCAAAGTAATGTATTACTTATTGGAGATTTTAATGCAAGAACCGGTAACCAAATTGTATTGCAACCGCCATATGACAGTGTATATGACCTTACCTTACGTACACTTGGACCTATTGGACGAAGCTTCGTCTTTTTCTGGTAACGAATGTGCGTTACCAGTAACGAATTGGAAACTTTTTTTTGCAATGTACTGTACCTACAGTTATTGATAAACCAAATAATCCTATCTCAAGAAGTTCTCAGGACTCAGTTATTAATCCGTTTGAAATAAAAATATTAAGTATATGTTCCTTATTAAATCTTAATATGCTAAACGGATTATTTGGTCATGAATCAAATATTTGGACTAATGTAGCTTATAATAATTCAAATGAAATTGTTAAAGCAAGTGTAGTTGATTATTGTTTTGTTGACTCGACTTTGCTTAATTATGTATCTAAATTTATTGTTGATGAAATTTTGATTGTGGAAAATGTTTAAAAGAATTCTCCAGTCATAGACCATTAGTACTAGAAATTGCAATCCAAGCGGTTAGCACCAACTCAAATTCCATTCGTGATTTGGTTTCCAAAGTTCAATATTCTAGCATTCAGTTACCTTGGAATGACTCACTGGAGAGCTCTTACCAATCTTATTTAACAAGTCAACCTTCAACAGCCGCTTTTCATAGTTTACGCGAATACTGCAATCATGCAGCAACCGAAAATGATATTAATCTTTGTACGAAAAATTTTTCTGACTTAAGGTGGTAGTGTCACCAAAGCAGTTTTGCTCATAGCCTGCAAAATGAGAACATTTTGCTTTGAAATCGTACGTTCACTGAGAAACTAGTGAAATGCCATAAGGTTTCAAATAAATACTGCCGGCACTAGACTACCAATATCTACCAATATTTTTAACCAATCATCATTTGTGACATAAAAGTTCAAAAAATGAAGCCAGATATCAGATTGGCCAGCTTGTGAAGTACATGTAATGTTTTGACGCACAATTTTTTGCCACAAATAAGAAAAATGAAAAATAAAGGTTCGTTTTTCTTTTGATTTCAAAATTAATGTCTAAATTTTTTACAAATTATCATTATTGCTATGAGGACTTTATAGGTTACGCACAGTTTCACAGTTCAAACATGCATTACTCCACAACCACTCAAGCAATTTGCACTAAATTTCGTGTGCATAAATTAGAGCATATGTGCTTCTACTTTGTGTAAAAAATCTAAACAAAAAGTTTTTTAATTGTGACGAAATTATCGAATGTGAATAGGTTTTCAAAACGACATTTTTCCGACTTTGCGACTTCACTGCCAACTGTATGCTGCATCAATTTTGCTGAAACTTGACAAAATATTTGCCTTGAAACATATTTTTAAAATATATAAAGAACAATGACCTATCTTTCACTGAAAAAGTTTTATAGTCGCGCAAAATCGACTGCTTTCGCGACACTACCCCCTTAATTAAACCCAGTTTTACTTTTTAAAAAATACTACTAAAAAGCATGTTCAAGACAAACAGCCACAGCCCTGGTGGAACCCGGAATGCACAATAGCTCGGAAAAACTTTTACTCTGCTGTGAAAGTTTTAGCTCGTTTTAAATCGATTTTAACTTTTGAGCAGTATAAAGCCGCTAGAAAACATTACAAAAAAACCATTCGGAAATCTAAAAGAAATTATTTTAGTTAAAGAACTTCAAAATTTGAAGCTTTAAAACATGTTAGCCCCTCAACTTTTTGGAAATTACTCATTCCAACTCAAACATCGTCATTTCCTGACTCAAAACAGTTTTCTGAATATTATACAGAGTTATATGCAGCCAAGCAGTATTTACCATCTGAGTCTAGTTTGTGTTCAGAATTAGATTTTTATTTAAGCAACAAATTATGTAATGAGCTGTTGGACAAGAGCATTACAACTGATGAATTAGGGTCAATCTTGTCAACTGTGAAATGTAATGTTGCAAACGGAATAGACTGTATTGCAAACTCTGTGTTAATTAGATGCGATGCTTTATCCTCTGTAATCTTCGAATTGTTCAAACCCATAATCAGAACTTGCATATACCCTGATGTGTGGGCATCAGCTAAAGTCGTCCCTATTTTTAAAAACGGCAACCCTAATAATGTTAGAAATAATAGAGCAATTTCACTGCTGAGTAATCTTGCAAAAGTTTTTGAGACAATTTTAAAAAATCGTATAAAATGTTGGCTAGATTTTCTGGGATATGAAAATTGGACACAAATTGCTTATACAAAATATCACTCAACTGCTGATAATTTATTCATACTGTATTCTGTAGTTTCAACCTATATGGCGAACAAAAAAGCTGTGCATGCAGCATTTATAGACTTTAGTAAGGCTTTCGACACTGTCAAAGTGTCAATAGACTCGGACTTTTAGTCAAAATGACCAGACACAGAATTTCACCAAATGTTATTAAATTATTTCAAAACTTTTTCAGTAAAACGAAGTTTTGTATGCATGATAAAACTCAAGTTTTATACCGAACTGAAGTTGGAGTTCAACAAGGTGGAGTATTATCACCAATGTTTTTTAGTCTATATCTTGACGACTTAGAAGACTTTTTTGTCGCTAACAGTGCCTCATATGTAGTACTGCACAATGTCAATTTGTACTTGTTACTGTATGCTGATGATATTATCTTATTTGCTGAGTCTTCAAACGATTTACAAAAGTCTTTAGATGTTTTATCGCTGTACTGTTCTGCGTGAAGCATCGAAGTGAACTGTGCTAAATCTGAAATTCTCTTTTTTTCTAGGAGAAAACATGATCAAAACTTTAATTTTGAACTTTTTTTACAACAATGGAAAAATTCGGGTGGTACAGTCAACTAAGTATGTTGGTTTCCTTGTACACAACCATGGTGTATGTACACACGACTTGGTTAATAATTGAGTCGCTCTAGCTAAAAAATCAAGACTGTTTTTGTTGCATTTACTCAATCAACATTGCAATTTGAGCATGAAAACGAAACTAGAGCTTTCTGACACCCTAATTACTTCTGTGCTTCATTATGGTTGTGAGGTATGGGGCTTCACAACCTGGTCTCACAGCAATTTCAGAAGTTTACATAATCACTTAGATTTTCCTGAAAAAGTACATATCAGTTTCCTAAAACGTTTATTGGGTGTGAAAATAACTACGCCAAGTGTTGCCGTTTACGGTGAAACGGGCAGGTTTCCTTTAATATTTAAGCGAATGGTGGCTACTCTTAAATTTTGGGGTAAAATATTAGATGCACCTAATTGTTCGCTTAAAAAGCAAACCTACTATGCTTTGTGCTATTTGTATTTTGTTAAACCAAGTGTTTCAACGTGGGTCACAGGATTATTGTCTATTTTACGTTCATCAAACAATTTAAATGCCTGGTTATTTACAGTCTATACCGAACACAAGTTTTTTCGATTCAATTTTCAACCATTTAAAATATTCGTTCATTGATTCAGAATGGAACATCGAATTAAAAAATTTACCTAGCCTAGATCTGTTTATTAAATTTAAAACTAATTTTTGTTTAGAAAGTTAAAAATTACAGGCATAAGCTAGCTTTAATTAAACTCAGGTTAAGATCACATGACCTAGAAATTAAAAGAGGGAGGTGGGACAGGAGATTAGATCATAGAATACCTAGAGAACTGCGCTTATGCAAATTATGTAATTTGTCTGTTATTGAGAATGAATCCACTTTTTGGTACAGTGCCCGTTTTTCAGCGAAGAAAGAAATTCCCTCTTAAACTACATTAATCGTAACAGTTTGGATGAGCAAAATTTCATAAATTTACTCAAAACTAATAATCCAAGTATTATGAAAGATGTCGCAAAATTTACATACTTTTCCTTTAAGGGGGCGCTCCGGAAATGAAGGATTTGGTACGTATTTTTTAAAAACAGCCAAAATGACCCCTCATTCTTGAAGGAAAGTTGCATAAAATACTATTTCTGATGTTTTGACGTGCATAACTCCATAGCAAAAAATTTGGAAAAAATTGGACAAATTACTGATTTTATTCGACTTTTATACAAATTCAGCAAGTAAGCCAGTGCATCAACGCTTTTTGAGGTTTTTCAAACAGAACGATACGTAGATTTTATTAGTCTTAATGAAAAATTAAAACAATTTTATTGCGTTCTGTGCAAAAAATTGCACAAGAAACCATTTTCAGAAGCAGCAGACTCAAACATAGGCTATGTGAATACAAAACCAATTTTTCGGCATTCGATTATAAAATGCTGGTTAGATATTTTTCTACAAAATTTTACACAATTATAGCCTTAGGCTCTGCAAAGTTGAAGAATTTTTTAGTTTTTTAAGATAAAGCTTAGAATTTTTTTTAATATGGATTTTATTGCTCAGAGTAGGACTTCGAAAACACATGATGACTTTTTTTACCCAAACCCGACATAAATATTAAAAACCAAAATATTGTTCAATTAGAGAAGCACATAAGCTACATTTTGGTATATTAAGTGTGACTACACGCAAAGTATGAGCAGTGTTATCGTTTGCCGAACATTCACTCACGTTTGATGCTCTGGGAGTCACGTGACATGATCACGTGATTTGAAGTTTTGCCTCCAGTGTTCTTTTGTGCCATACTACATATTAGAGTTCGCAACGGGTCGAGATTTCATAACCCGACCCGACCCGACCCGAGCTAGTGTCTAACCCGACCCGACCCGACTCGACCCGACCCGACCCGACCCGACTTCTACTGAAGCTGCTATACAGACACTTGAAGTTACTTTGTCACTTTTTTTGTTTCCAGTTTTTATATATTTCATGTTTTTATATGCTACAGCACAGATGTACATGGGGGGCCTGGCGGGGGCAAGCCCCTCCCAGATTTGAGATGCCGGGACAAGCCCCACTCAGGTTTGACCCATCGGGGCAAGCCCCCCTCCTCGTTGCTGAAAAAGTGCCCGAAAACTAAAAAATCGCCTCAGATAAATGAGGAAATAGCTAAAAAATTGCAAAAAACATCCAAATTTTGCAAATAATTTCTTATTTTTAGGCAAAAATTGGAAATAATATATATAGCGACCCGCACCAACCCGACCCGATTGCGAACTCTACTACATATACAATGTGTGGTAAAGTTTGGCATTTGCTAACTTTTTTGCCAATTTTAACCCCCGATTCCCGGAGCGCCCCCTTAAAAAACGTTTTAATTTTTTTGCCAAATAAAATAATTTCCCCCAGTATCAGACCGGAATTTAATAACATTTTATTGTTTTGTTGTTACTAACTAATTACTTATTTTGATTGTTCGCTTACGGCTATCTGCATGCAAAGTGTGGTTCGGATTAGCATAAATGTCTCTGTCTGGGATAATATGCTGGTAATTTGTTAACAATAAACAATAAACATAGGCGCACTGGCTTGTTGGTTGCATTTCACTGAGCACATTTCTGAGGAATCCGCATTTTACTCTCCTCACAGCAAGGCTCCACACGTTGAATATAGTGGTGCGGGAAAAAACACTATTTTCAACTTTTCAACTTTAGTAGCTCAGGAGCAAATTTGGTAAATTTGGTGGCTGCTCACTAAGCAAAATTCGCCGGAAAAGTTGCTCCGCACCCCCCCTCCCCCGGTCGACGGCTCCCCCCCACATTTCCTTAGCTGCACATGTGTGATTGTAACTACTCACGTTTCTGAGTAATGAGTCTTGAAACCCCGGGAAAAAAACCCTATGCGGAAAAAAAACCCTAATGCTTTGATTTTTGACCTGGGTAGCCCCCCCGCCTTAAGCAGCCTGATGCCTGTAGTATCAGTGAAAAAGGTCCCAGATAATTTTTTGAAAAAGTACAAAATTTATACAAAATTTGTACAAAATTTATACAAAATAAGTACAAATTTTGTACCAAAAATGTACAAATTTTATACAAAAATTCAGAAATTTTTTTGTGGTAGTTGCCATTTTAGAGACATTTAGGCAGCCTGATGCCTGTAGTATCAGTGAAAAAGGTCCCAAATAATTTTTTGAAAAAGTACAAAATTTATACAAAATTTGTACAAAATTTATTCAAAATAAGTACAAATTTTGTACAAAAAATTTACAAATTTTATACAAAAATTCAGAAATTTTTTTGTGGTTTTAGTTGCCATTTTAGAGACATTTAGGCAGCCTGATGCCTGTAGTATCAGTAAAAAACTTCCCAAAAAAATTTTTGAAAAAGTACAAAATTTGTACAAAAAATGTACAAAAATCATACAAAAATGTTTGAACAAGAAGTACAAGATTTGCACAAAATTTGTACAAAATTTATACAAACTTGCACTCTGAGTACAAAATTTATACAAAATTTGTACAAAATTTATACAAAAAAGTACAAAATTTATACAAAATTTATACAAACTTGCCAACTGCCAAGGTAGAAATACAAAATTTATACAAAATTTTTTGTACATTTTTTGTATAATTTTTGTACTTTTTTTGTATAAATTTTGTACTAATTTTTTTCCTGTGCCCCCGCCATTGGTTTTTATGGTCCGGCTGTAAAAAATTTCTGATACGTCTCCAATTGACCAAATTTGGCCAAAAAATCAAAAATTTCCTCAATTTTTTTCTGGGGGCTGCCGCCCCCGGACCCCCGCAACCTTGTGGTTTACTGTTTCTTGCTTTTGTGTTCCATTAAAGCGTGTCCACGTGTATATGAGTGCATTGTGCACTATTCATTTGCTTTATACACTGTTAAATGTATCTTTTTAGCTGTTTTATCGCAGCTAAAATAACATTTTTAGTAAATTTGCGGCTCGTAACGTCATAAATCTTCTCAAAGTTTTCAAATTTGCTAGCTTCTGGACCCTTGTCGCCTTGTCGGTCCAGCAGTTTTGTAATTTTTGGTGTTTTGAGCTCCAATTTGACGTTCGATGCTGCTCTGGTCAAAAAATTAGCGTTGTGTTTGAACGAAATATGCTAATAAGTGTCGTTTTTTGTGTTAAAATTGCAATTACGTGCATTTTAACACATTTCAAAAAATCGAAAAGTCATTCCCCCCCGAAATTTTTTCCTGGCTACGCCACTGACTTGATCGGTCCATGGGCCACCTTTCTGCATCTGCCCCTCTCTGGATCCGTCACTGTCTAATTTTCATTTTTGAAATTTTAGTTGAATTTTCGCTTATAGTGGTGCGGGGAAAAAAACCCTACGCGTTTTGCGGGGAAAAAAAACCCTAGTGCTTCCTGGCCGAACCTCACGACATAGGACCTTTTTGAGTATGCAGGTGGAAAGCGCATCCCAAACTGACTTAGTTAGAGAGTTACCTTTCCTCTATACTTCTGAAGCTCGAAAACTGTGAGAAACGTTGTGGTTGACCTGTGACTAGTCAAAGTTTGTGCGGGAAAAAAACCCTATTGCGAGGAAAAAAACCCTATTTTGTTTGGCGGCATTTTTTTGCTAAACTCACCCATTGTTGCTACTAAAGTTGGTTCATCTGGGCTAACAACATGCGTAGAGTTCATTACAACCGTTTATTTGGCCGCAAAACGTAGTTTTTTGTCATTTTGGGCCATACCCCGACACCCCTTACGAAACCTGTTTTGGTGATGTTTCACCAAAATTTGGCATTTTTTGCAATATTTAGGTTTTAGCTGCTGCGTACCACTTAAATCCAAGAATGATAGACGTGGGCGGTGTTCGTCCGCTGTTTCTAACGTAATAAGCGCAAAAATCTGTTTTTAATGCTTCTAAATACGGAAAAAATGCATATTTGGGCAGAAGTCATTTCTACCAAAAAAGGTCGATTTTTGAAGAATCATTGTGAGTCACATGGATGTCGGAGAAACGGTTTTTTTAGTTCATACTGCAGCCTAAGACTTGTAGAACACGATGAAATTGTGTTTATACTCCCTGCTAATAGAACAACCAGAAAAAGTGATAGGGTTTTTTTCCCCTCATTAGGGTTTTTTTCCCGCATAGGGTTTTTTTCCCGGAGGTTTCGAGACTCATTACTCAGAAACGTGAGTAGTTGCAATCCATTTTATTAGTGCACCAGTTAGGCGAAAGATGGCCGTTATAACAGCCGCGGGCATTAATGGATCCGATTTATGTGGAGCACAGGACGACCCGAAAAGTTGAAAATAGGGTTTTTTCCCGCACCACTATTTATATATTTATATATACACCGGCTTTTCAGATAAATTTCAGATAGTTTTTACACGAATTTCAGCAAAAATTTCCCTACTATTTACAGATGTGAAAAACATGTAAATTTTCTCTGAAACTCGTGTAACAAGTCTGAAATTTATTTCAAAAGCCAGTAACATTACTGTTAACATTTATATATTAAAAGAGGCTCTGCTCGGTGAAATTATCTGAATTTCTCTGAAATTTTTGTGAAAGTATATAAAATGTCTCTGAATGGAAAGGGTAAAAAACATCTGAAAAATATGTAATCGAAAACTATTTCCAGAAAATTCTGATTCTTGGTTTTACTGCGAAAAGTAGCTGTCAGTTTTTAGCTAGAATCTTTGATTGAATCTGCATTCTGCATCATCGTTTTCGACTCATAGGGGGCAGATGCGCCCTATGTATATACATCAGTGATTTTATGTATATACATATGTATTGATGTTTTAGGTCGGGGCAAGGTGTTATACGCCGATTGCCGAACTGAGCGCCGACTTTTTATCTAGCTTCCCAGTTTTCGGCATCGAGCATGGTGTTGTCGCAGGGGACCGGCTGCAGGCCCAGAGAGCGTAGCAATGTTTATGGTTCAGTTCCATCCGTTGATGTGGCAGCCAAGGGTCTCGGCTTTAGCTCTTGTTCGGCTATAAATCAGGTTGGCTATTTTTGGTGCTGGTTGCGAATATATTTATATACTGTAGTAGTGAGTGATTGAATTGAAAAAATGGTGAAGTGAAAAATGGAAAAAAGTATCTATATATATATATATATATATATATATATATATATATATATATATATATTCTATTGAAGTTGTATTAATATGTTTTTTTATTTGCGCTAGTTGTAAAGTTTTTATTGTTACGAGTTCGGTTTATCACAGGATAACTAAACGAATTAGCAGATGATAGATATGTATATACATATTTTGCTTGTGTACATTATATATTCTATAATAGTATGTATATTGTGTCAAATATTTATTCTGCATTTGTTAATTGTTTATATTATTACATCAGCATTCCGCTTCGCTAGCCGGCAGTGGTCGTAATTCTCCCACATTTTCGGATGGCGGTGCTTCGGTTACTTCCACGCGGTCTCTCACTCCCTCTGCCAAAGTTTTCCACCAAAAATTTGATTACGCTGATGATGTAAGTATATATTCAAAAGGTCAAGCTTCAAGTGCTCCGTAGTTGCTAACAGAAGGTCTTGAATTTTTTTAGATCGGTATGTATAGAGGTCAAAAGAGTGTTTTTTTCGTCAAAAATTTTGCGTCGTCTGACGCACATGCCCAAATTTTTTTGCGTCATTTTGAAAAAAAGTGCGTAGAGCGGTTATAATGCTATCTAAGCCCGTGTTTAAGGTGAAAATCACTTTATTCTGGCACTGGCCGTCCCTAATTACGATTTTAGGGCTTTAAAAATTTTTTCTGAAAAAATTTTCAACTCTACCTTTAAGCGGTGGCGTACCTAGAAAAAAAATCTCGAGAGGGGTGGGTGAAAAGTTTTTTTTAATTTTTGTAATGGGTTAAAATGCATTTTTTCAATATTCACATAGAAATGGATATTTAAAAATGAAAATTAAAAATGGAAGACCACGTAGTCACAAGTCGCAGGGGAGGAAAAAATTGGGAAACTTTTTTTATTTTTAGGCCAGATTTGATCAATTGGAGATGTATAATATATGGGAAATTTATTTCGACCAGGCAATAAAAGCAAAATTGAGGACCCTTCTGTAAAAAATTTACTGTGAAAAAATTTCGGGGGAAGGGGAACGCCGCCCATCTTTCCTTCCGTGGGTAAGCCCTTAAATTTAAGAGTGTGCGAAAGCTGAGTTTAACTTATAAATTCTGGGAGCTGGGACCTTAAATACATAACTATGAATTTGGCCGTGGTGTCTCCGCATCTGAAAATTATGCAATATACGCTTTACAGTGCTGTATGAAATAGGGACTTAAATATCACGTCAAAGTCGGTATTTGGCTGGGAAGCTAAGCATATATAGTTTTAAATTTTAGCAGGCTGAAAAACTCTATATATATATATACAAGGATTCAATTTTGCTTGAGAAAGTGCAAAACGAGAACTGCAGTAGTTGTAGGGTCTGAGGGCGGCAGCCCCCAGAAGGCCAGAAGCCAAGTATCTGGTGTTTTGGGACTTAAGGTGGTAGTTTCGTGTATGCAGTTTTTTTTGATGAGCTGTTACTCGGTTGTTTTAGAAGCTATTTATAAGCGATTTTTTTGCATTTTACAGACCAATAATAATTGTATCGTAAGCACATGTATTTATTTGTTTTGTTAACAATTTTGACAATTTGTCCAGAGTACGCTGTGAAATATCTCAAATTTAGCATTTTTTCAAGTTTTTGCGTTATGCTTTATTTTGGAAAAAATATGACTTGACGAAGTTTAATTCCAATTTAGTCTAAATTCACTTGTAGGTGTCTTAATACATGCATAGTTTCATTTGGATAAGTTAGCACGTTGCTTCACTACGGTAAATTTAAGCCTCAAAGTATAACTTTTTTGAATTTCGTAAAATTTTATGTCAACATTTTTTGTCAACAATGGGGGTGACATATACACTTCAGAGCTCATAATAACCCTGGTTATATAACAGTTCTTAGTATGAGTTTTGGTACAACCAAGAGTACATAATAGCGTCTCACTTTATATAGAAGAAGAGTGAGACACTCTCCAGCCTGCCTGTGTTCTATCACAGGCAGATGCGCTGGTCGTTTTCAGGCTATATACATGTTGACATTCTGTAACTAATCATAATAGGTTGTAAACTGTCACTGAAATCAATTGTAGCTTGAAACGTCAGACACATGGGAAAATTTGATGGTTTTGACGCAATTTTGGAAAATTTTTCCAAAATTTTGAGTCGAATATGCTATTTTCTGCACTTTTTGGCCAAATCGGCTATGACATCTTTCAGCCTCAGCCGAAAAAAAGTGCGGCGTTTCGCACTTTTTGACGCAAAAAAAACACTGGGTCAAAATCTCCTGACATCCTCATTACTATCTGAAAATACTATGTATATACAAATATATATTTTTACGTGACAAAAACGTTACCAACTTTTAGTTCTAACAGGTATAGTCTTGTTATTCAGAAATTTGACCTTAAACTTTTTGTACAAAATGTAATATTTCTAAGTAGACCTTTCTCTATTTTATTCTGATTTGAAAGCATATAATTTTACTCACTATACGCTGCTGTCTGACATATTTTTTATTGATATTGTTTATGTCTATATAAAACCATGTCGTCTAACTTTAACTTTTGTAATTAAAAAATTCAGAATTGACTATATATTACTTTGTTTGTTTGAATTTTCAAGTTTTCAAATTTGAAAAATTATAAATAAACTTAATCCAGTCGATTTTTTTTTCAGCAAGATCTGGATTTGGACGAGGAACAGGACGATGGTTTTTGCTGGCGCTACCGGACCAAGCCCGAGGCCCCCTGCGACCAAGTCCCCGTCAACATTTCCTACGTCGACGACCCGGCCGAGTTCTGGATTCAGCTTGACAGCCAACAGACGGCTATTCAGACGCTCAATGACCAGTGCGTATATTATTATATTGAGTTGTTTGTTTTATTTTTGTTGCTTTTGTTTTTTCTGTTTTTTATTGCTTTTTGTTTGTCTTTCAAGTGGTGCTTCTTATTTGGAATGAGCCGCCCCTCGAAATTTGAGTTACTAAAATAAGGTCTGCTCTCTGTTATGTACTTGGGTGAAAAAGGGGATACGCCTTCTGAGCATCTAGATCTAGACCTAATGGTGCACTTAGTTACCAGGTGCCTTTTTTCGGTTAGCACTGGTACTAATTATAGCTAGTTAGTTCCTTTAAAATTAGTTCTTGCAAAGGAGATTTTGTATACAAAAGGTTTAAATATATAGTCACGCCGAATAATAATAATTTACCGAAAGGTCTACATGACAGCCGCCGGTGAACCACTAGGAGTTTCCCACCCTTAACAGTTTATTTACTTTATGTTTTTTCATTATAGTGGTAAGTGCTTTATTTTAGGCTGAACGCATTTTATGATTCCGACTTCGAGCCCATTCCACGGTCTAGAATTCGTCGGGGAACTCCGTGTGTCTGTCGGTTAGTTTGATTACGTCATACACATGCATACCATAATGTATGTATGTATATATGTTTTTATATGTGTGTGTGTGTCTGTATGTATATATGTATTTATATATATATATATATATATATATATATATATATATATATATATATATATATATATATATATATATATATATATATATATATATATATATATATATATATGTGTGTGTGTGTGTGTGTGTGTGTGTGTGTGTGTGTGTGTGAGAGAGAGAGGTGTTATGCTATACAAAAAGTTTACTTTCTTGCCCAGCAGCGATGAGTTACTAATGCGATAGCTCACTATTTACTAATGATATGAAATTGATAAATTTGGGACTCACGACGGGCCGTTATTTCAAAAATAATCTGTTTTTGACTGGGAATGCATGAGGGAGACTGGAGAACATAAGCGAAGAAATTGTTATGCACTTATTATGTATGGTATTTGACCAACACTGGCTTGCACCAAAATAGAATAGCTGGAGAATAGAGTAACTGATGATAGCTGATCATGTAACCCTAAATACCTTTCATTAGATTATTGTTTTTACTGGTTTCTCGATAATGGATACTAATCACCATACATTGAATGTAACTTTTGAATCCGGTTACATGGTGACCAGCACTGGAAAATAGCAGGATAATAAGAATGGCTCGAGAATAAGGTTGCTACAAACGGCCGTAAGACGTGAAGCACGCTTTTGTGAATCACCAACTTTTATTCTCGAACTATTCTTATTTATTCTCTTGCTCATCGAGTGCTGTTCATCATCTAACAATATTCAAAAAAATATATTCAATGTGTGGTGATTATTTGATGGGTATCCCGTGATCTAGGAAACAGTGAAAAACAAATCTACTGAGTACGCTTTGGGGTATAATGAGATCAGCTATCCATGAGTAGTCTATTCTCGAGCTATTTTGTTTTGGTGCAAGCCAGTGACAGTCGTTTCACTGTTTCAGGTGGTCAGAGGACGGTCGGTGGTATCGGGGCCTGGTGCGCGAGGTGGGCGACTACGACGCCATGGTGCAGTTTGTGGACTACGGCAATATGATCATGGCCACGCTGGTTCAGATGAAACCGCTGTTGGGGCAATTCGCCCAATTGCCCCGACTCGGCCTACTTGTGCTGTTGCATTGGTCAGTGGGGCATTTAGTTTGGGGCGATTCATACTTGCAGCCGTATGTTCGTTCAGCCGGCATATTAATGGCGGCGCAATAATATTTGATTTTGATAAATTAAGTATAAGCCGGCGACTTAAACCTGCCACATTCAGATCTTATAGAGTATTAGAGGCGTGATTATTTCGCAATTTTGCCGGCTAAATGTACAGACGGCTGTAAGTATGAATCAACCCTTAATAATTATCCAGAAGCACTAGTTTTTCTGTCTGACTGAAACTTGATCGTTTGCTCGAAGCTAGAATAGGAAAATGGTTTTGATGCATACATGTCTGAGGGGGGGATGGGGGGAACGCCCCAAATCGAGGGGCCGGGGGGAGGGTCCCCAAAATTCGGGCAGAATTTAATAAAAAATGGCTAAATTTTTAGCCAAAAACTAACTTTGGAAAAATTTTACAAAATTTAGGGTATGTTTCGTCGATCAGGGGGGGGGGAGGATCCCCAAAATTTGGACGGAGAGGCCCCTCCAAAATTTGGACCCCGTTACATGTATGTTTTGATCAGATCTAGCGTATGGAGGGTTGGAGTGGAGAGCCTTCCCATTCGATGCCACGGGGAGGATAATCCGAAAATCTGAGATAGAGCCTTATAAGCGAGTTGCTGTTTTGGTTTAGTAGGTCATCTATTAAAAACACGGACGCCATGCTGTTTCTGATTGAAATGATGACTTCAACAACTCTTCTTTTTTTAATTGTCTTGAAATTCGCGTGGCTTGCAATTTTTTATTGTTTTGTTTTATGTTTTTTTCGTGTCTATTTTCAGGCGTCTTCAAACACCAGCTGTCGATGGATTTGCTGTTGGCTTTCGCAACAGGATTTATCAACACTACGACGGTCATGTGATTTGTAAAATCAAAACCGATACTGAGCCATATCAGGTATTATACCATGCGCCATTCAGATGTGTGCTTGTTTATTTAGGTTTTTTAGTGATTAGTACGGTGTCTTCTATATTGGGATTAGGGTTGGCGCGTCGGCGCCCAACCCT
>JASANF010009241.1:0-64684 GCA_030248245.1 Trissonchulus sp. WLG1_4
AATAATGTCACCAAGCTCTTACCTTTAGGACTATTCATGTTTTATTTTTGTTAGATTATTAATAATATTCATTTTATTTTATTAATTTTATACATCGTCTATGCTGAAAATAACTTTGATCATACTTTTTGTGTCATGCACGTTTTAGAGCGACTTTAATCCAAAAACTCTTGATGGTTAATTGTTCCTTCCACGATGAATTCACTTTTTTTCTAATCAAAATTTTACAAAAATTGTGCACTGTGCAGCCAGCACAAATTATTTACGTGCATAAATTATTAATTATTAATTATTATGAACGTATGTGTTCTTTATTACTTCTTCTTTATGTAAATCGATAAATCTCGTTCTTTTTTAAGCGGGTTTATTTCAATAAACTTTGCTTATCTACTTACATATCTAATCGCTTCATTTCGTTTCACAACAGACGTAAGTACTAAGCCAGTAGTAAAACCTACGAGCCTCAGTTTTGAAAGAAATTTGTTTTGTTTCTCTGCAGCACCTGTCTCAAACTTTATACATTTATTTTTGGTAGCGAAAATAAGTGATAATTAAAGAAGCTTATTTTGGCAGTAAGCTTTTTGGCTGCTTATTTAAGCTTTTATTAGAAAATTGAAATTCAAAGAAAAAATACCGAAAGAAACTAACAACAAAAAATACAGTTTTCAAAAAATATTAAAATAAAAGAAAGGAAAATGAAATAAACTTGAATATAAATAATTGAATATTCAAATAAAATCCTGGCTTTACCACCTCAAATCGTGTCTCATTGTTCATAAAAGAGAAACATTGGAATATTTAAACAACAATATGAAACTCAAATTTAATTAACAGTATGATGTACTGAGAAAAAACCTAGCTATATCGCCTCAAGTCGTGTCACATCCATTAAAAGCAACATTGAAATATGTAAACAAGATTGTTTTAGTTCTACATATCTAGCTTCTTCAACGATATTACAAGCATATTTCGCACGAGTATATATACGGATAAACGATTAGACCCTGTAACCGGCAGAACGGCTGTTGGATCCATACTTTTGTGTGATCAGTCGCATTTCCATCTCACCTTCAGCCGTTATGTCTGTTAGATGGTCTCTATTTCAGTTAGTTGTATGACCTGCATCACGGATCGAAACTGGGCAAATAAAATGAACAAAAAAATGTCAACTGGTGAAGGAACGTAGCTGTAATAAAATGGCATGCAAGTAGTTCTACTGTCAATCGTTTTATTGATGCGTTTTTTAGGCATAGCAATTACAAGCTAATATGTTGCATCAGTGTTACTCATGAATCGCAACTGATCTTTTATGAAACCGGGTCCAGGTGTTTAGTTTTAGACTCTAAAAACGCTTAGACGCTAAAAACTTATTGCCAAATAAAAAAATCCAAGTGTATTTCATATCATCATCTTAGGGCCTATTCCTTTACCGGATTAAACGGACTGGACTTATTAGTCTGAGGTTTAGGAACGACAAATCGGACTAAACGGACTAAACGGTTTCAAATACGTCAGCGGCTTAATTTTAGTCTGAACCCATTCCTAAACTACCACTGGACTAAACGGATTTAACATGAACGCTTAACATTAGCGTGCGTAGTTTAGTCCGTTTAGTTCGATTAAAAAGCAGCGCGCTAAAAGTTAAGTCCGTTTAATCCGGAGGTTTTGGAATGGCATTTTTAAGCTTAATTTTTAAACCGGTTAGTCCGATTATAATTAACCCTTTAATCCGGTAAAGGAATAGGCCCTTAGACCTAGATTGGCTCCAACATGAAGGGCGAAAACTTCTTGAGAATCTCAATTTGTTATGCCAAATGTTGCTTTTGTTTGTCAGTTTTCTTGCTTACACGTCGTATAATCGGGGCACCTAAAATTTTCCCTAATACAGCTAACCGCGCCCTTAATTGCTTTTCCGTTTGGTTGTCTTTTCGTTACATTGCTTGTCTGTTAAATTGCTTAGTCGCCGGATTAATTGGTCGTTTTATACGTTTCAAATCCGTTTGATTTTGATGTCGTCTGTGTACTTTGTTGTCAGAAAATACAGAAGAAGAAACTTTTTCACAAAAAAGCTAGTTTTAGCACATACTGTAATTTTTTAATGCGTCAAAATAAACATCATTTTCTGCAAGCACAAAACCATAAAAATCGTAAAAAGATTCAACAGTGTTTGCAAAAAATTCAAGACTGGTTTTGAAAAACAAACTACAAACGGATATTTGACTTTAAAAGCAAAGGAACCATTTTTCTTCTCCTAAATTTCCACCAATGTTGATTGATGCTTGTGACCTGAAAAGTTTTGGAGAAAATGAGCTTTTAAGACTTTCTCAGATTCTCTATCGGAGTATGTAGCTTCAAATTTTTCAGAGGAGAAGCAAAAATGGCTTTATTTTGGTTTGTGTTATTGTGATACGAGCTTGACCTTAGCCTTTTTTTCATTTAATCTGTACAGAACTGGGGCAATTGTAAAATAATTTTGTGAATAAGCTACGCTACGCGAAGAGCATTTTTGACACAAAATCTTTTTTTATCCATTGTGACCATAGGACTACTCGATTACACGTGTTGTAAATGAGAAGTGGGGCCTATGTTATGCTGCAAACCACGGGGCTCTTGGAATTTAGGCCGTGAAGGCGATGGCCCAAGGACAGAACTGACCGTGCGCCCGAGCCCGGATGGAATGCAGAATAACGTTTGCTGACCGGGGCAAACTGTTCAAAATCACTCAGAATCTAGCCCTAACTAGGTCCGGGGTTACACACGGAATCACACACAACAGCTGCAAAGCTACAGCTACAGCTACAAACAATAAGCCCTACGAAGCCCTAAAAAGGCAGATTAGAGTTCAGAATTTTATTGAGAATTTCAATATTTTTATTGAGCACAAAAACAATAACAATTTTAGAATAGGAGAAAACAAGTAAAAACTAACTCACAGCTTCATTCTAGCTTAGGGGGACCTAACCCTAATCCTCAATGGCACACGGTGCCTCACTACTTAACCTGTGTTCGAGCGCCGGTGCCAACCCCCAGTCTTCAGAAAATTCGGTGACTTTGTTAAGCCAGACCACACATAAGAGATAATCGACTTTTTGGTTTGTGCCAAATCGGATTCAGATTAGCTCCCCCATTCAGATATAATAACGAATATATTAAAATAATTTAAATATTAAGTTTTAATAACAAATCTAGACACTACAATTTAGATATGAAGAGAAATTTCGAAATGTTGAAATATTTTCCTATTCATGCGACACGTCATCATTTCCGACGCTCGCAAGCTGGCACAGATAGGCAAAAAGTATCTGGCAGCCTTTCTATTGTCTCAAAAGTGCACAAACGTAGTGCAGAGCGCAATTCTACTCACAAATACTGATATTTTGGAAACTGCTAAAAAGTGTGAATCTACAATTTCTCAAATGTGAAGATACGAAACCAACGCTATATTTTCGATATAATTTCGACATTTTAAGAGCGGCAAAACCCGCCTCGAATAGGGGGTAGCCCTAAATATATAAAACCTATGAGACTCGGGGCTGTGGTGTACTGGTAGCATGCTTGACTTCGAAGCAGGCGGCCCGGGTTTGATTCCCGGCGCCTCCATTTCTTTCATTCTTCAAAATTGGGGCATCCTCTTTCTATTCAACAGACGAAACAGTAACGTACAGTAGCTCTTGTAGTTACCTGCAGTAAAATTAAAAGTCTTAACATTTAAGTTGAATAGAATGCAACAAAAAGATTCAATAAAAACCCAACAAAAGAATACAGATCATCACAAAATTCGGTGATTGCTAGCAGTAACTGCAGTTAAGCAATCTTCTCTATCAAAACCTGGCCGCATTTTTAATTCACCGTGAACTATAATCATTCGTATTTATCCCGAAGTTTCAGAAAACAGTTATTTAGTAATTAGTATACAAAGCCGAAAAATTTTGGTTCAGTTGTTAAAAAAGTTACAACAAGTGTTTACCACAGAACCATTTATTAACCACGTACAGTTCGCATATACAAGTTCTTCTTCTTATTCGTTTTCGTTCAACCTCTAAACTCAACAAATGCTTTTAGTAGCTTCAGTACAATCAGATTACGGTTCCGATTACGGATTACGGTTTATAAGCGTGTAATATGATCATTACAGAAAAATTGCAATCTCAGATTACTACAACTTTGATTAAATAGGTATGCCCTTTTGCTTAACCTTACAAGTGTTACGTTTGTATTTGTAACTACTGTTAGTACAAAATCAGGTGATTCAGTTATGTCCTCGATTTGTAACGAACCAGCTGATTTTGCATTTATAATTGTTACATACAATTGTAATATTTGTAAAGGCCTATTCACACGAGGGCACACTTTGCTCCATGGCGTGCGCCATGGCGCATCAGCTTGCGCATGAGCGGGCGCATGAGCGGGCGCATGAGCGGGCGCAAACGCACACTTGCATTGTGTGAAATAATGCAGCAGGCAGTGTGAAAATAGAATGCGCCCGCTCATGCGCCATGGAGTAGAATGCGCCCTCGTGTGAATAGGCCTTAAAGTTGTCACAAGCGGAGAGAGTCGTCAGGACTTTGAATGAATTTAACTGCCATTCATCAATTGTTTGCCTGTTTGGCGAATTTTATTTCACCAGAAAACAGTAGTCAACAATCGAACGATGAAGTATGCGTCACGTCTGGATGCGTTCGCGCTGGTAAGCTGATTTCCGGTTCTGTAACCGTCATAAACAAACTTGGGTCAATAAATAACACAAAACAAATACAATAATGGAATGTGCTTGGAATACCAATATTATGTACCTAAAATAAAGCCTCAGGGCTTTATTGTTTTGTGAAGGTGCAAATGGGGGCTTTATCCAAAGTGGGGCGTTATTCAACGTGGGGCTTTTTTTCAGACAGGTACTTTATGCGGGGTAATACGGTATATCTATAGCTAATCAAGTTAGCAAATGAGTACAAGGTGGTAATAGGTGTTGCTTTTACGACAAGTTTGGCATACATAATTAGTTAAAATTTTTTAATTTTATTTTTTGATACTACTTTTCCATGATGAAATATTCCACAAATGAAAAATATTTTTTTGTTTTAGCAAACACTTTTCTTAGCAACATCAACTGGACAGCTGATCCTTGTCATGATTTCTACAACTTCGCCTGTGGAAACTGGATCCGTGAAACGGTCATTCCTGAAGACAACACTGGACATTCAATTTTGAGAGAAATATCGGATCGAACAGAGAAAAGACTCAAAAGCCAGTTTAAAAGTGTTTCAGTCGGCTAAAGTGCATAACGGAAATTTTTTGTTAAATTTTTGACTCGAACAATACACAATTAGAAATAGAAAATAGAAAATAAAAACCAATAGAAAATTTGAAATCACAAATAGACAATTTGAAAGAACTTTTCAAAGAGTAGTTGACCATGAGAATGTTAATGTTAATGTCCAAGAAAAATAAATATTAAGAAGTGAGTGTAGAAAGTGTTATGGCAGAAAATTATCCGTCATAACTTATTTGACAATAGTAAAGCTAAAAATGTCACTTCAGATCCACCAGATTAGATTCCACCTTTAGCACAAAAATATTCAAGATATAACGCGTTTATAAAAAGCACTTGCAGAAATATTGAAGTTTTGTAGAAATGTCAAAATTTTTTGAACTCTAAATAATGTTTTTAATGTTTTCAGTTTCAATGTTTTTAGGAGTTTTGGAGAAAGATATTAACAGTTTTCAGGCTCCACTTTCTAATGCGGAAATTGTTGCCAAGAAAATATACAAACAATGCATGGATGAAGGGAGTTTTAGTCTTTATTTACATCAGAAAGTAAAAACTGTGAATTTGATTATTTCTTGTGACACATTTCGAATAGTTTATTAATTCATTGGTTAATTAAATTATGATTTTGATTAGTCTAACTGCAAGCTTGTTATTCGGAGAATAAAACCGACGAGCTGCTAAAAATATCAATATTAAAAAAAACTAAATTGAAGTAAAAACAAACAAAAAATTGTCAAAGAAAGCCTGTTAATTTTATTGTGCTCTTTGCCTCGCTTCATGTGTATTCATTTGCATATTCTAGCAGCCTATGAAAAACAAGGAAGCAAACCGTTGTGGGACTATTTAAATTCTCTCGGTGGTCTACCAATTGCTAACAAAAGTTGGAACATTGGAAACCCCGAAGTGCAAAACTTTCATGATATCATGGACATGGTAGCCCATGACTGGGGGAAAACCCCCTTCTCGGCAGGTGTTGCCGCTGACGAAAAGAATTCAACAAGATATCTTTTGCAGGTTCAAACACTTAGGAACGTGTTCAAAATTATTTCAGAAAAAAATCGTATATACGATTTCAAAATACGTTTTTAAATCGTATTTTTCGGTTTTGAAATCGTATTTTTAGTTAGGCGTACGTACAACTTCTTGGTCGCTGTAAACCAATACGTCTGCTTTGCAGATGTCAACTAAAGTTATTTATATTTTAGTGACTACCACAAGATGCTATGTTGCCAAACTTTTTTAATGGCTTAAACCTAAATTTGTTTTTTGCCTAAATATACCTTAGTATCATATCATACTATTAATTAATAACAAAACAAATTTATTAATTGCAATAAATAAAGAGACAAAAAAATGCAATTATCTTTTTTTATCGATAGCGGATAAACGCAGACACAATAAACTGTTGCATAAAACTTGACATTATGTTGCAGGATTATTTACATAGCATCACTTTGTATTTGATTGCAAGATTGATGGTCTATTAAAGAAAACCCTGGTAGCCAGTTGGCTAAGTTTTATCAAATGAAACTTGGGAAAAATAATATGACGCACGTACCCGTAGATATGCAATACAACTTAGCGTAAAACCATTATATTATGAAAAAACATGTTATCAGAAAAGAACGTAATCACACAGTAGGTAACATCAAGCTGTAATTGACTGGTTCGCTGACACATCTATACCACCATTTTGCCATTTTGTGTCGGATACCTAACTCGTTTTTGGCCTGTTTAAATGCTTAAAGTATGCACACGCGTTTAGGTCGGTAAGTCAGAAGGGTATGCATAGAAACAAAGTAGTAGCAAGAGTACATAATAGAACATAATCCTATTATAAACTCTTGGTAGTAGTAATCATCAAATCCTTACGTACCGGTACACCGCTTTCCTTTATAGAGCGAAACTTTCTTATCAAGTCCTCTACAATCACATCTGCTTCGGTTGCGTAGGTGTGATCTAGGAATACTCGGAATACATGCACGTCATAAGATTCTTCGTTGTAGAAAATTTTAGCGTGATTATCGTCATAGCAATCCGCAGGGCTTTCAAAAACTTTTGTAGAAACACAGTCAACCCAAACCGGGTCAGTTGACGACTTCTACAAATATATAATGACAGCTAGTGGCAAATCAAACATTTTAACTGTAAATGAAAGCTAAATAACGTAAAAAGCACCAGTATTAATTGCAACTAAATACTCAATAAAACTAAAACAAATAAACTTAATAACTTAATTTTTTGAAAACCATATTTAAATGCACATACATATTTATCTTTAGTTATAAATTTGATTGTTTACGTAAGTCTGGGTATAAATGTGAGCACAAAGCCATAAGATTTTGAAAAAAGTCAGAATTATGTGAAAAGTTCACATTTTATGAAAATAGCTAAAATTTTAATGTGTTTTTTGTTACTTAGAAACTTAACTTTGCTTTAATTATGAAAAATTACGTTATGGTTTACAGCCACAAAATTGAACAAATTAAAAACAATTAAAACTTTAAAAAATTTTCAATAATTTAAAAAAAATTATAAATGTAGAAACTTGTAGAACTACTAACACGTCACATGTGCTGTGCGTCATTTTATAACATGCCAACAATTGAAGAAAACGAAAACTAAATGTAATGTAATATATCACATCAATGTCAAGCGTAAGCTGCATGTTTGATGTATAGCCAACGTAAAGCCAGAGTAAAATCGTATTTTTCGACTTAAATAATCGTATATACGATTGGTGCTAATTCGTATTTTTGAAATCGTATATACGATTTAAATTTGAACACGTTCCTTATGAAATATACCTACATGAAAAGTATATGAAATGTTGTGTAAATGATATTGTTCAAAACTACATGGAGGGAAATACCATATTGAAGTTGGACCAAAAATAGTGAATACTGGGACAAAACATTGCGTGTGATTTCGTTGATACAAAAAAAACAAAATTTTGACATAGAGTACGACAATTTTGTTCTAAAATCAAGCCTCCTAGATCATGCAATTAGTTTAGACCAGTCCAAATATTTATGCTCAAACTTAATTATTTGTTCAGTTTTCAACACTAAATAAAAGAAAGTTCGCTAATTAGTCATCGTAAAATCTTAATCTTTGCATTTTAGCTTCTGGAAGCTAGTCTGGGTATGGGTCTGCGCGATATTTATTTAAACAGCACGTTTTACGCTGTCGTTCAGCAAGCGTACGTGACTTTGATGGGTGAACTCGTACATCTCCTTGCTAAAGAGAATGGGGCAGAATTACCAGACGACTGGAAACAGCAATTGGTCGATATTTTTTACTTTGAAACCGAAATAGCAAAGGTAAAAAACAGATTGACAAAATCGTCAACCTTTCAAATCCAAACAGGCCGTTTGCAATATTATCAAAATTATCAAAATCTGTTGTACCTGTTGTGTGAAAACTTTTGCATTTTTTGCATACTTGAATGTTTTTTACACTTAAATTAGGTTTTAGGCTTAGGCTTAGGCTTAAGCATTGGGCTGAGGATTAGACATTTTTTTTCATTTTTTGATGACAAACTTCAAGAAAGCCATTTTTTAAATGTAAGCAATTATAACTCGGATCAATTATTGCTTGCAACGCTTCAGCGTCGATATTTAGCCAAGAATAAGAAAACGTATTTTCAATCCTGTTTGTTTCAGCTGACAGAAACTGCATTGGACCAACGAAATACATCAGCCCATTACAATGTCATGACACTTGAGGAAGTAAAAAAGAGTACAGATGGGACGAAAATTTTGACAATACAACTGGGTCAAGGCATACCATTTCAACAAACTTTATTACAAAAAAAAAAAACAGCAAAAAACAAAATAAAAAAAAAAAAAAAAACACCCCCCAAAAAAAAAAAAAAAAAAATAAAAAGCAATTGACTTTTACTTAACTTAAAATTATGGCTAATATATACTCGTAAGTCTTTTCTTTATATCACCCCCCACAAACGTGCTGTTATATTCAGCAGTAGAAAGGATAATGTTTTTTAAATACACATTGACTAAATTGATTGATTTGATTTGACTTGATTTAATGTTTTAGGAATTTAGTTACTAACTTTCTCAACTGCTATACTTTGCGCCGGTAAGAAGTTAATAGTTTGGGTTACAAAGTATCTTGAAAAGTATGTAGTTATGATTATTTATTTATTTATTTATTTATTTCGTAGTTCACCAAATACATATATTGTTATTGAAATTAGTTTAATACTTTGATCCAGGCTTTGCTTAGGTACGATGGGATACTTTCCTACATAGTATACTTCCTATTGATGTATTAACGACGTTCAGCAACCAAACACTTGTCAATGTACGGAACCCGTATTTTATGGAAGAAATTGGCAAACTGATTGAAAAAACGGACAAAAGGCAAGAAATAATGTTTTATCTGATATATCGCAACTGTTGTAGTTTTTCAACAATTCAGATTTTCAGTTTGTTCAGCTTTTCTGTAAATTTTCATGTAAAAAGTTTGTAAATTTTGTATTAGTTTCACGTAAAAAATAATGTAGCATGATAGCACCAGAACGAATTAATCGTAAATGTTACTTGTATTAACAAATAATGTAAACTGAATTACTTAAATAAATATTAGGAACCTAATAGTGAATTGAGTCAGAGGTAAAGCTAACAGATTTTAGAAAACTTTTAGTAAAACTAATATATAGTTTGCACTTCATTTCCACTAGATAATGCGTAACTACAATATTTCAGAACTGTTTACAATTACTACCTTATGGCTGTTTGTTTTCAAACTGTGGCTGCGCTTCCAATGCGATACCAAGAAATTATGGACGTGAGGAAGTTATTGTTATTCTTAAGTTGTCATTTTGATTCTATACGAATTTTCGCAGTGAGCTAAACTTTGCAATCCAATTTTACCGGTGGCGTATTTAGGGGCCCGGGAATAGGTATATTTGTTATAGTATGGGGTTAAAGCTTGGGTTGCAGGTCCTCCCTATGAGTCGAAAAAAATGGTTGCGTAGCACCCCATTACTGGTGTAAATGTGCTCTAGGCTCTAGCTGAAAAATTTGTGTGCTTTTTTGTGTGCTTTCAAAAGAAAGTGTTTGTTTTTATAAAAAAATGTGTGCAAAAAATTAATAAAAAACACGAAAAACAAATCGTGATTCAAAAATTAATCCGACTTAAATTAATTATAAACATTGCAGAAATATTAATAATATCGACATTATTATTTTGTCGTTTTTAGAAGTTTGATCGAACTAAAACGGGAAGAAAACAAAGAGTCGCAAGATGGAAAGAATGTACGCGAACAGTGGACAGAACACTCAAAATTGCGGCCGGTGCTTTATATGCCAAAACTTTTTTCAGCGGTAGACAACGTGATAAAGTAAAAAAAAATTTAAACTATTTTTGTAGTTCATCTGCTTTTGTACAGGTTGCAGCTTTGTATAACTTTTGCAGTTTTTCTTTATGCATATCAAATGCAAAAGTTTATGATTTATATTAAAAATTATACACATTCCTATATTATATACATATAGAATTGTAAATAGCATATGCAGATAAAGTACATATTTAAAACGGTACTGATTCACATAGTTTCACAGTCAAAAATTAGTTTCTTCCGCTACATAAATATAGACTAATTTGAAATAAAGCTAACGATTCAATGTGATTCATCTATCATGAATCTATGTATTTAACTATTTTTCATGAATAGAAATATAAGTTTTAAATGTATGATGTAAAACTTTTAGGCCGCTGAATTAGTAGATTTAATTAAATCAGCCTTTGTTGAACACTTGGATACGATAGATTGGATGGACGATTATACGAAGGAGCGCGCGAAAGAAAAGGTTATATTTTCCACATTTTATCGGATTAAACGGACTGAACTTTATTCAGTCATTTTTTATTCAAGTAGCCGCCTACCGTATTACCTAGAATAAAGCTCCTGTCTTGAATAAAAAGCCCGTGTCTTGAATGAAGCTTCCGTTTTAGTCAAAACTCGGAACCAATTTTAAAGCCACCATTAGAGTCAGTGTAAGGTTTTAGTCTGTGTAAAGAATCTAAAGAAAAAGTTTTATAATTGTGACGAAATTATCGAATGTAACTAGATTTTTGAAACGTCATTTTTCCGAATTTGCGACTTCACTGCACACTGAATGCTGCATCAATTTTGCTGAAACTTGGCGAATAGATTTACCTTAACACGTGTTTTCAGAATATTTGAAGAACGTTGTCTTATCTTTTGCTGAAAAAGTTTTACAGTCGCGCAAATTTGACTGCTTTCGCGACACTACCCCTTTTAAGTCAGTAAAAAGCAGCACGCTAAACAATAAATCATCATTGATTAGTAAATTAAATATCTACCATTAAAATTAAATTTAGCCACGGTGTTTTGAAGTGGCCTTTAGGTTAGTCGGTTAGTTAGTTCGCTTATACGCTGCCCTTGTCGTGCGAAAGAGTCTGCGGTTACGTAATGAATTAGTTTGACTTTTTCCAATCTGGTAGTTTTCTAAATCTACTAAAAATTTAGTTTTATTCATGGACTCTCAATGCGGTCATTATTGTCGACTAAACTTTTTATTTGTCCTATTGCGTTTATTTATTGCATTTTTTATTTAGGCATCGAATATTTTGAAAAAGATTGGATACGGTGAATACGAAGAAAATCCGCAAAAACTGGACGATTTTTACAAAAATGTAAGAAATATTTGAATATTCAATATTTTTGAATTTTCATTTAGCTTTTAAAATAAATAAACTAAACAGTATCTCTATGAACATCAATAATGTTTTGTTTGATTCAACTATTATGTCGCACGGAAGATAGCATTGCAAGGCGAGAGGTTCAAACTGCGAAAGTGATAAAAGTGGCGACAACTTTTGCATAAAATTGCTGCTTGTTTAGCTCACGTTCAGCGATGAAGCTACTCCATTCCAGTTTCAGAGAAATTTGGCAGTTTTTGCACGCGAGTTTGGTTTCCGGCACATATTAAAGCCAGTAAATCGTACTCAGTAAGGCCTCCAGTATTTCTTGTTATTGTTTAGCAGTTGTTATTAGGGGTGCCATTCACAATAGAATCCAGGGCCAAATTTTCCGAAAAAAAGTTCTCCGTTTAAGTTTTCCGTTTCTAATTTCTCAGTTTAGAAGTTCTCCGTTTAATACACAGAGACCATTTAAACAGAAAACCTTGAACGAAGAACATTTAAACGGAGAACTTAAACGCAGTTTTTATAAAAACGGAGAACTTAAACGGAGAACTTTTTTCGAAAAATTAGGCCCAGGAGACTGAAGCAAGGTCATTGTTTATTTAAATCCTGGTCACAAATTGTAAGAAGCAAAATTAAAAATCTGGGGAATTAAATTGTTGAAGTTATTTTTATGTAACCTATGTAATTTACGGAACAGTGCCAACATATGTAATTAATGTCATGCAACTAATAATGCCAACCAATCACAAATTTGTGTTGTCTAATGCAGACTTGATGTATGTTTTACAATAAATTTTGCATAATGGTGCTATCCTATTTGACTAATAGTAAGATTAAAAAAAGGAATTGTGATTCTGAAGAGCTGAATTCAAAGCAACAAACCTGAACTTATGATGTGTGTAACTTGTGGTTTTTGATATGACTGCTGGTACTAATAACGATTGCGCAAATAGAAGCTGGAAAAAGTGAAGTAATATTTGTTAACGTCTGATGTTTACTAATTGCTACTTAGGTTTACTGAAGGTGCTGCGACTATAAATGCATACTATTCACCTACGGCAAATGCAATGAGTAAGCAGTAAGCACCGTTATTTATTTATGAATGGAAATGTTTAGAAAAAATAAATAATAAAATCAGAAATATAAGAACCCTTAATTCTTAAAGAATATCATAGATTTGTACATTTCATAGTAGTATTATATTCTGTAACTGCTTATCTTGTACTTGTTTTTTTATATTTTGATGATGTTTTTTGCTTCAACAGTCACTTACAAATGCAATACATATGATGATATGACGTGATGTATATGATGTTTCACGTGTAAATATGATGAGCTGGTTAATTTCAAATTTGATTGTTTAGTGTTTTGATTTTAGTCTTTCCAGCTGCATTTCTGCAAGCTCCAACCTTCGACGCTGATTTTCCAAGGTTCCGTTGTTATAAGGAACTGTGTCAAAAATAAAAGCGTGTACACGCTTAATTTTAACACGCTTAAAAGCGTGTTTTGTCAAAGCAAATACACGGTTTTCGAAGCGTGTACACGCTTTCGATTTGCTTAGTGAAACTTAATTCATCAGTACCTACCTGACTGCTACTAAGCTTTAGTAAGTTTCGCTGGACGTGGCTTTTTCTGATGTTTTTGCTGGCGAAGACTGGATCATATGGTTTCAGCTTGCAAAGGTTTACTACATAATATGTACGCATTATATATGCATATGCAACAGACGTGCACTGCTAGGCTACACATGTTAGCTTTTTGTTTGTTTTCGCTGTCCTTAAAATACTTTTCAGTTTCATAATATCAGGACAATGTTAAGTTGTGTTGTACTATTTTACAAAGTCCAATCCATAAATATCGCCAAAAATCACGAAACGCTTGATGTTTCCGCACACTTTTCTAAACCATTTTTCAAGAGTTTATTACAACTACAGCATTATTATACATTACTGCAGTGCTATTATTATTATTAATAAATAATTACTGAACAGTCGCGTATAAAAATTTGCAACGTATATATTGTGCTGGTTCGTTTTTACAGGCCGTTTGTTTAGGAAAGTTTCTTACACCTATTATGTAGATGAACAATCTGCTATGAACGAATTGCTGCTTAGTAATTACATTAAAAATTATTAGTAATACTTCTATAATTCTAAATGTAGTCAAACCGAAACTTGATAGGCGTACACTTGGCAACAGCCAGCAAACAATTGAAAAGCCAAAGCTAGGTCCAAAACTGAAATTGAAAACACGGTTTGCAATCCGTGTACACGCTTTTCCTACACGGATTGCAAAGCGTGTACACGCTTTAGCGTGTAAAATATTTTTGACACAGTTCCTAATAAGAACAAAACTTATTGTTGGTTTATGTTTTGAGATTTTTATAAAGGCGATTGTTGTACTGAATTTTCAATGCATTTAACTATAAATATACTTTTTAACCAGGTATGTATTGATACATATGTTATAGTATTGTCATACCAACTAACACTTAAGGCCTATTTACACGAGGGCGCATGAGAGGGCGCATTGCATGGGGTACGCCATGGCGCACGCCATGGAGCATGAGCGGGCGCAATGAGCGGGCGCATGAGAGGGCGCATTCTATTTCTGCTGCATTATTTCACACAATGCACTAGGCAAGTGTGCGTGTGAGCCCGCTCATGCGCCCGCTCGTGCGCCCGCTCATGCAATGCGCCATGGCGTACGCCGTAGAGCAAAATGCGCCCTCGTATGAATAGGCCTTAAGGGCCTGTTCACAAATTCGGATTAGCTGGATTAGATTAACTGAATTAATTGGAATAAATGCATGAGACATTTTTCAAATTAGACCCAGTATTTCCACTGTGTCAAGTGCATAAACGTTCAAATTCTTGGAAAGATACTAAAATTCTATGTCGAGTAATTGTAGTTAGTTCAGTTAATCTAATCCAGTTAATCCGAATATGGGAACTGCCCCTAAGAAATTCAGTACGTTTAGTCAACTGAAGTATTTTTGAATGAATGTGATTGTTATCAACTGTTAATCTATCGGTTCAAGGAAATTTCAGTGCTGTCAATTTCGGTGCAATTGGGGCAATAATTGGACATGAAATTACTCATGGATTTGATGACATAGGTAATTACTGATTCCAAGTGCTAATATTGTAGAATTATTGATGCTCATTTTAATAAATCTGGTTATAATTTTATAAATTTAACATGGAAAATTTGCGCAGTTTTGTGATCTTTAATCTTAGTTAGTTGATCTTTATGTGGAATTCTTTTTCTAATTCGATTAACTTTATAACTATACTTAGAAAAGTAATACGTGATTTGTTAATGTTCCATATCGTTTATGTAAAGCTGTAACACTATCTAAAAGTTAAATAAAAGTGTAGGGTACATTACAATGTAGACAGAGCACTCCGTGATTATACCACTGCTACGTAACGTGCTAATGAGTAAATGTATTGTAAACTTTTGAACCATAAAACGCATGTGCTAGAAGTACAAGTTTACTTAAATTTCAATCATAATTTTGCTTAGGTCGCCACTTTGATGCTGCTGGGAATATGCGAAATTGGTGGTCGGATGAATCTTCGGCAAATTTTGTCGACAAAAAAGAATGTTTCATTAAACAGTACAGCAACTATGAAATCGAAAAGCTGAACATGAACGTGAATGGCCGTCTAACCCAAGGAGAAAATATAGCTGACAATGGCGGATTAAAGCTTGCATACAAGGTTCGTTTCTTGTAAATAAGAAGTAGGGCCTACGAGACTTGGGGGCAGTGGTTTAGTGGTGAGCACTCTTGTAGTCGACGCAAGCGGCACGGGTTCGATTCCTGGCGCCTCCGTTTCTTTGTTTTTTCGAAAGTGGGGTATCCACTTTCTCTTAACACGTTGACATCGTTCTGAAATTGACTTTTGTACTACAATTTAACATGTTATTCATAAACTATAATAAAAGCATATTATATAAATTATGAGCTATGAGACAAACCATGATAAATTATTATAACTATTTAGTTTCATTGAAAAGCTGAAAACAAAGAAGGCTTTAATTAAGATTTTATATCGCAGTTTAGGTATGCAATACTCATTTGAACATTTTTGACAATATACTAATTTACTTTATGAGTAATTCAAAAACTCATTTTTGGATTTGATGATTTATGTAGCTAGTTCAAACTTATTGCTGCTCACAAGCTTAAAAAAAATTTGAAAAATAATTTTAATACTAGAAAGTAAATTTGCAAGACTACTGTATTACCTCGAATAAAGCCCCAGCCTTGAATAAAGTCCCAGATAAGCGTTTCATGAAACAATAAAACCCCTGGGGCTTTATTCGAGGTGATACGGTAGACGGGTAAAGTCTAGCCAACTACTACCGTATCAATATTGATAAATTAAAAATGTAGTTGACTTTTACAATCAGTATGAAACCTACTACACTACCACACTCTGACTTCAGGCATTCCAAAAATACAAAGAGCAAAAAAATAATGTACAGCAACGTTTGCCGGGATTACCTAAAAGTTTTACGGATGAGAAAGTATTCTTCATTAGCTATGCTACGGTAAGTTGTTTTAACTTAGCACTTAACAGTTTTCTTGCATAGCATCGTGAATGTGTAAGTATTGTTCCAATGCTTTAATTAAAGAACTACATGTGTAAAAGACGTGCTCTGTGATGAGCCACGTTACATTATCACTACCGCTATAATGATATAAACACATTTCCATGCGTTTGTCATATGTTACAGTCAAACCTAGCCAATACTTAATATTAATGTACTTGTAATAAATCTAATAATGGAAATAAATAGTAACTTAAAAAAGGTACAAGTGTAAAAAACTAACAAAATCAACTAAACTATTTTATCCTTTTAATTTATAATTACATAGCAAACATCAGTGACATGATTTATTACTGTTTTGTTTTATTGTTGCTTTGTTTTATTAAGTTTGTTTGTTTGTTTTGTTTTGTTTAAGTTTTGGTGTTCCAAAAAAAGTGTGCCAGCATTGCGGCAACAACTTTTGGCTGACAGTCATGCTCCGGATCCTATCAGGTAACTTCAAAATGTTTAAAAAATGTTTTCAAAAAAAAGTGTCAAGCCCTGTTTGCACGACGCAATTTTTTAGCATCTGAGCTGTCTAGCCTTTTTCAAGCAGTGTACAAATTGCAAGAATTGCAAGTTGCACTCAAATTCACAATACATGATGCATTTATTTATACATTTATTTAAAAAACAGTTTAAAAAGTCAAATTACTGCTCAAATCCGACTTTGATGAAGTAATGGTCACCACAATTATGATAGCCTGCTTTTATAAAAAGAGTTTGAGCAAAGTGTGGGGCGGGGCGTATCATGCGCTTGTTCAGTATCGATTTGAGTCCATTACCAAGTGGTTCATAAAAAAGCTTATGGGTATTTGTGCAACTATAACTTCCTCAAACTGTAAATGTTGGCGTTCCTCGTTCCTTCTGTGAATAGTAAGTAGCTAATCGAGTGGTAGTACGGTAAGAAAGGACATTACGGTAGCTCCAACGCGGTTACTGTAGTAAACCGAGTTGCAGATACCGTATGCCTAAAACCCGGTGAGTACCTGATTCGTTAAAAGTTTTAAAAACAGGCTAAAAGTCAAACTTTCCAAACTCTTATCTCTCAAAAAAAAGAAATAGCAAATGTTTGGGTGTTGTTTTTATGCGTGTAGTTTGTGTTATTAATTTTGGCTGTAATCTTTTTGGATTTGTAATGTTGTGGCTGTTTCAATTGGGAGCCGTGCTTATTAAGGGCCGCTTTCGATTCGACTCAGTCTGTTATGCCAGTAAACTGACTGTTAGCCTTGTGCCTCGAATTGCTGCTGTTTTGATTAGTATTCCGCATATATCACACTTCTCTTCGTGCATAATTGCGGCCCATAAGCGTACATAGTTTTATTTGTATAGTCATTAGGTAATGTAGTTAGTGAGATACCACAAAGTACTCTTGCTACCACCAGGATTTACACTACCTCGTTCCTCTTTCTATGTACTTTAACCGGGTTACGTATGTTAGTAAAACTGTGCAAAAAATAGGTAATAGTTGCATCTTGGTGTCTTTAATATTGATTATATTGTTTTTTCTTCAGAGTTCTTGGAACATTAAGCAACTTCGACGAATTCAGTAAAACGTTTGGATGTCCAGTCAAATCCGTTTATAATCCTGAAAAAAGTTCCAAATGCTCCTTGTGGTGATCAATACTTGTTAATTATTGTTTACACTGATTAATACGTGTTTGACTGAAAATGTTCTAGTTCTTGTACAGTCATTTTCAATGCGTTTTCGAATCAATAAATTTTCTTAGTTATAAGACGTTTGTCAATGTTTATTAATGTATTTTCATTTTGGTTTGCAATTCTTATGACGGGTGCATTGTGCACTAATTGTTCACAATAGTATACGCGTCATGTTTGTCGGAATTGCGTAGTGTAGCGGGCCGCGGGCTCGGTTGGCATTTTTGAGGTGACGGCCCGGCCTGGCCCGCCAAAAATTTCGACCCGCGGCCCGGACCGGCGGCGGGCCGCGAGCCGCCAGTAAAACATTGTTATTTTTACATAATTTTACAAAAACATGGCCGAAATCGCTCAAAACTATACAAAATAGTTCAACACTATCCAGCAAAGTAGCTTTCCTCTCGGCCTAATTTTGGTTCAAAATTCCACCAAATTTCTAAAATTATGTTTACAGTTTACAGTTTATGGGACCACACTAGTTGGGTGGGAATGTCTTTTTTGTGGG
This sequence comes from Trissonchulus sp. WLG1_4, assembly GCA_030248245.1. Classification (NCBI taxonomy): domain Eukaryota; kingdom Metazoa; phylum Nematoda; class Enoplea; order Enoplida; family Ironidae; genus Trissonchulus; species Trissonchulus sp. WLG1_4. The sequence continues at coordinate 18,732 of JASANF010009241.1, forward strand.
AATGTCTTGTCCTCGAGAACACAGGGACAAGGACAAGGATAAAGGTCGTGCAGCTGCTGTGAAGAATTGACACATGCGTTTCAGCTAATCATTTCTATACGGTCTAGAAGTGACCTCAACTATCGTCGTGCAAAAAATTGGCATAGGTATTTGGTTAAGCAGTTTTTCTGAAATCGCATAGGGACAAAACGATAGGGACAAGGACAAGTATGAACCGGGCTTAATGTTTCACAGAATCAGCCACATCCCGTAAGCCTTGGTTTATGAATGAAACGTACCGGTCGTCAAGTGGCAAAGATTGATCACAAAGCTGTCCTTGTGACTCAGGCTTAGTCTGTGGTGACCATAGATGCACATAGTGGCGGTAGTGGGGGGAGGGTACTAACCCACTGGGGAGGGGAATTTTTAATACATGATAATTTACTTTTTAGAGATACTTAGACATTGTTCAAAATTTTTGTCGGATAAGTCGACATTACAAATTTTATACGAGAACGGAGAGTCATTTCAGGTATAATTTTTAATTTTAATAAAAAAAATTATTTCTTATCGTTGTCTACTATCAAAAACACTCAGTGTCGAGTTCTTGTATTGGTATTGTAGCAATTTGTACAAATTTTATTCAAATTACGGATACTTTTACGAAACACTAACAACTAGCTGGTAACTCAAGAGCATAGCACCCAAACCATTTCAATAAATAAGGAGATTACGGCTGCTTCAATTGGTTCATTGCTAGTATTTTTTTCAAAACTTGCCTGTTGCGCAAGCCGAAAAAGTGGGCTGCGCTTCGATTCACTTTAGTTTTCAGTTTCTTTTTCGTTTTTGTTCAACTAAAAAAATGCGTAGCTGTATTACAAAAAATGAAACTACCAACTTCTTTCAAACATTTTGAGTTTGTCAGATTTTTATCCGGTCTGAAACCAGCGGCCTATTGCACAGTGCTTGTAAACCGGCTTGTCAGATCCGTGCAGTTCAAAAATTAATTCTGTGCCAAAAGTTTCATGAACCAATTTACTTCGTCTTTAAAACGACAGCTTAAACAATGATTAACGAATAACAATTAGCACTGTAGTTCCAAGTCACAATTTCTGTCTTCAAACGCAGCTTTCAATGCAAGACACGTGATATGACCAGTTTTCTCACTGCATTGCGTTTTGAGAAGATCTCTGGCACAGGCTTGGCGCTGATACTCTAAGCTGTAATTGTAATTACACACTATTGAGAACTATATCTAACAAGTGTCAATATAACGTTAATAGTAGTTAAAGTACGTCTATGGAAACTTTCAGAAAACAAACGGTTATCCTAGTCACATCTTCTCAAAATTAATGTGAATTGCTTAGAATAGTGACGTTAGATTTGTTACATTTTTTCACGACGTTTGGTGTGTTGTTTTTTGGCTGCAACCTTTTACATTAATTTTCCTGTGCCCCTAGCTTTTATATCCGCCCCTATGTTCTATTTGTACTAATAAATAAATTTCTACGCCAACATTGTGGTTTTTCTATAGTTTTCTAGGTATTTCTTGAGCTTGGGTTGTTTTTGGGTAAATGAGCGACGTAGGCCCTACCTTTTGGTCAGGGGAGTCACACTTCAGGCTTGGACTCTCGAAATCTACCTGTTAGCTGCACAATAGCAACCAAAACTTCAAATTTGTAATTTATAAAGTGACTCAGCCGCGCGAAAATGTTATTGAAACAGTGTTGAAGTGTAAAGTTTATTAGGCTGGGGCGTTTGCTATAAATGAGATTCTGTGGGCTCAAGACGAAGGAAAACGCCGGCCAAAAGAGGGCCGCACAGAACCTAAACAGTGAAACCATAAATGAAATCGTAGGGTCAGCTTGCGCTACTTAACTTTTATCTTTGGCAAAACAGCTACGAATAAGTGTTGAAAGAAAGATGAGGCCCCAATTTAGAAAGAATGAAAGCAATGCAGGCGCCGGGAATTGAACCCGGGCCGCCTGCTTCGAAGTCAATCATGCTAACCACTACACCACATCCCCCCAGTCTCATAGGTCCTAATTCTCATTTACAACATAATGATATGATATTATAAAATCTGTACCATTCCATATCGTCCATAGCTTGCGGACGAAATTTGTCACATAACTGTTCGTGAGTGTGAGTATTGGAGTTTACTTCTTGGATGCAGTCAAAATTACTATACATTTCTGAAATGCAAAAACAAAATGAAATAACTGTACCTGAATTATAGATAACTTCACCAAATCCAAATTTCGCTCCCTTTGTATCAGATTTTTTATAGCATTATATATTAATATTATTACAATTATCCAATAAAAAAATTAATTAAAATGTTACTCTAATATTCTAATTTTTTTGATGCCTACTATACCTACATACGTTCATTTTGGAACAAAATCGTGTGTTCATTTTTGTCTCAGGGTCTAGCATTTTTAGTAACCGTGTCAAAAACAAGCTAAATTTTAATCGTGTACACGATTTATTTACACGATTAAAATTCGTGTATTTTTCAATTCGAAATCGTGTAAGAGCTTTAAAATTCGTGTGCAAATCGTGTAGCCATTGATTGACTTTTATTAATGTAAAAATTTTTGTTACGAAAGGTATCAACTTTTTGCATCTTACAGACGTGCATGTTACGCAATAATATGGATAACTTTTGTTGCAAAATGCAAGAATTATTCGCCAGAATTACAAACCTCGTAATCAAAGTGCACTTACAGATTTAAATGTTCACTAGTGCTTGCATTGCATTAACATAAATTTCTTCATTTTTTCATTCATTTTGATGTCGCAGAAGATAGCGTCAAAATTTTAGTACAAATATTGCAGAAATTTGCAAATATTTCTCAGAATACTAACAATTTGCAAATGTAGGTACAAGGTGCTTGTGTAATTTTAAGTAAAAGCACCCCCTGTCTGTTCATGTTTGCAAAAATGCGGATTTTGTTTCTTAACGGCTTCTTAAATTTATAAGCATCAAGTAAGTAGCACTACCAAATAGCAGTTGTGAATAGGGGGGGTTGCACCGATTAAGGGACAATCCCAAATAAGGGACAGATTTTCTTATTTTGCATGGCGCAGACTTGATTGGTCAATTTATGTCACATGAGAGGCATCACCTGATAGCCCATCCAATTATCTATATTGCTGCAAACTTGGATTTGTAATATCAGTTTTTTATGGGTGGCGGTGCAAGAGATTACATGCTCGTCCAGTTGTGTAGTCAAGAATAGTAGTATAGTGCTGTGATCTCGTACCACTTTGGGTAGGGTGCATTGGGTAGGGTGCTTGCAAATTGGGTAGGGTGCATGCGAATTGGGTAGGGTGCATTGGGTGGGGTACGTACGTGTTGCTAGCCTGTCTGATGCTGTCTGCTGCTGTCTGCTTTTCAAGGTCATATTTTTGCCTTATAGCTGTTTTCATGGTAACGACATGGTCGATCTTTCCTTTTGCATGGGTAGAATTTGGTAAGAAAATGGTTAAGTTTTGGTTAATATTTTTGCCTTACGTGTTAATCATAGGCATAGGTTATTGATTTTTGTGGTTTTGCATGGTCGTTAGTGTGTGTTTTGTGGTAAAATTTTGGTAAGTAAATGGTCGTTTTGTAGTCAGAATAGTTTAATAATATTTTAGATTAAAGTACAAAAGACAGAATTATACAAATGTTAGATTAATGTATAGATTTTGATAAATATTACAGTATTTGGTCATAAATTAGTCAGTTTTTGGTGAAGTTTTGGTTAATATTTTTGTCTTATGTGTTAATCATAGGCATAGGTTATCGATTTTTGTGGTTTTACATGGTCATTAGTGTGTGTTTTGTGGTCAAAGTTTGGTTGATGGTCGGAATTTAGTCAGTATATGGTTATTTTTTGGTCAATTCTTACTGTCTTATGTGTTAATCATAGGCTTGTATTTGTGATTTTTGTGGTTTTGCGTGGTTGTGAGTGTGTTTTTGGTGGTTATATTGTGGTGGGTGGTTGGTGGTTGTGTAGTAGTAGATTGTGTGTAGTAAGTGTTAAATGTAGGTTGTAAAATTTATTAATTACTGGTTGTTTATTAATTATTACTATTACACATTCATTAGTATTTCACACATTATTTCAGTTTGTTATGCTTGTCTTACTGTAGTTTTCCAGAAAAATAGCTTAAATTTACACTTAACTCTAATTATCTTAAGTAATAGTAGGACGATTTTAATGAATTTGCTGTTATTCAATAGCCTTATTTTTTAGCCATAGTGCGATATATTGATCTAGTGTATAGCCTTAACCGTTGTGGTAGCTTAAGTAAAACTATTCGCCATGTGCTTAACAGAAAAATTACTGGGCGACTGACTACTTACTTTTACTAAATTCTAAAATAATACTTTGTTTATAGCAGTAATTCTTGTATCATCATTTAGCCCAGCTACTACCAAAACGGCTATCACTAGTTATTTACTAAGGCCAGTGAAAAATGTGGTACAAATGGGTAGTTTTTGCGTTATGCAGCAGCTAAGTTCAGTAATGGCTATATTCGGTACATACTAAGTTTGGTCAGTTCCGCACACAGGAAATATGCACAGTAATAACTTGCCACTAAAATTAAATTACAGCACTTTTTTTTCTTTTTTTTATTTTATTTATTCATAACAACATATTACGACAATAATAACATAATATAACAACAAATACATATTACGACAATAATAACATAACATAACAACAATTACATATTACGACAATAATAACATAATATAACAACAAATACGACAATAACAACTTAATATAACAACAAATACATATTACGACAATAATACATTAATATAATATACAACAATACATTAGCATTAAGAACATTAACAGTATTACAAACAATTCAATATTGCAAATAAAAGGGCATAACAACCGGAGGAGAATACTAACGTCGTCATGGTGAGTATATAGTACGGTAATATCGACAATAGATAAATACAACAAAGGTACAAATATATTAACAAGAAGTACATGTATGATAAATATATATAAATTATACTTATTATTATGCATATCACTTTCTCTTAACACGTTGACATCGTTCTGAAACTGACTTTTGTACTACAATTTAACATGTTATTCATAAACTATAATAAAAGCATATTATATAAATTATGAGCTATGAGACTAACCATATTAATTATTACAACTATTTAGTTTCATTGAAAAGCTGAAAAAGAAGAAGGTTTTAATTAAGATTTTACATCGCAGTTTAGGTGTGCAATACTCATTCGAACATTTTTGACAATATACTAATTTACTTTATGAGTAATTCAAAAACTCATTTTTGGATTTGATGATTTATGTAGCTAGTTCAAACTTATTGCTCACAAGTTTAAAAAAATTTGAAAAATAATTTTAATACTAGAAAGTAAATTTGCAAGACTACTGTATTACCTCGAATAAAGCCCCAGCCTTGAATAAAGTCCCAGATAAGCCTTTCATGAAACAATAAAACCCCTGGGGCTTTATTCGAGGTGATACGGTAGACGGGTAAAGTCTAGCCAACTACTACCGTATCAATATTGATAAATTAAAAATGTAGTTGACTTTTAGTAAACAACAAATCAGTATGAAACCTACTACAATAACACACTCTGACTTCAGGCATTCCAAAAATACAAAGAGCAAAAAAATAATGTACAGCAACGTTTGCCGGGATTACCTAAAAGTTTTACGGATGAGAAAGTATTCTTCATTAGCTATGCTACGGTGAGTGGTTTTAAATTAGCACTTAAGGTGGTAGTTTCGTATGTGCAGCTTTTTTTGATGAGCTGTTACTCGGTTGTCTTAGAAGCTATTTATTAGCGGTTTTTTGCATTTTAATGACCAAAAATGGTACCGTAAGCTCATGTATTTGTTTTGTTGACAATTTTGACAGTTTATCCAAAAGACGCTGTGAAAAATCTCAAATTTTGCATTTTTTCATGTTTTTGCGCTATGTTTGATTATGGAAAGAATATGACTTGATGAAGTTTAATTCCAATTTAGTCTAAATTCGCTGGTAGGTGTCTCAATACATGCATAGTTTCATTTGGATAAGTTTTCAAATTGCTTCAGTACTTTAAATCTAATATTCAAAACAGAACTTTTTTGAATTTCGTAAAACTTTATGGCTTGAGAAAACAAAAAGTACAATGCCTATCAATAATTGCAAAAAAAGGAATCTAGATATTTTAGTTTTCTTCATTTTGGTTAAATATTATGAATATAGACTGCACACATAATCAGCAAATTGACACTTTCGAGTACATGACGCATCTTTTAGGAAATGAACTCGTATGCGTTGCCATGGCAACCATGGCAATAAATTCCACCACCATAGTCTAAAATAACCTGTTGTCTTCCAATATGACCGCTAATACATTCAAACGACAACACGGAAGCTAGGTAAAACGAATATAAAACATGACGTCTTGTCACGTATTTTCGAGCGTTTTTTCTCAAACATGGGGGTGATACACTTCAGAGCTTATAACCCTGGTTATATAGCAGTTGGTAACATGAGTTTTGACACAACACTGTAGTACAACTTTATCTAGTTTGGTGCCTAGTTTTGAATATATGTATAGCTTAAATTTTACATCACATCATTTTAAAGTGAAAATCGGAGTTAAATTCAGAAAGTGTCAATTTCCTGAAAACAGTTGCAGTTAAATTTGCGTTTTAACGTCCCAAACTGATCTTAAGTAAAATATCTAGATTCCTTTTTTTAGTTTAGTGAAAATCAATACTGTTTTTGAGAAAAAGTTATTTAAAAATTACGAAATATTGTAAAAATAGCCAAAAAATGCCAAAAACACTACTTTTTTTGTTATAACTATAGTGTAACTGATTATAAAGAACCTATAATTTGCCCATATGTTTGCCTAAAAGTGCCTCATATGTGTGCAAAATTTCATAAAGTTAGCTGTTGGTTAGAGCGAATCGCGACAAAAACTGCACATACGAAACTACCACCTTAACAGTTTTCTTGCATAGCATCGTGAATGTGTAAGTATTGTTCCAATGCTTTAATTAAAGAACTACATGTGTAAAAGATGTGCTCTGTAATGAGCCACGTTATATTATCACTACCGATTTAATGATATTAACACATTGCCATGCGTTTGTCATATGTTACAGTCAAACCAATACTTAATATTAATGTACTTGTAATAAATCTAATAATGGAAATATATAATAACTTAAAAAGGTATATATAAGTGTAAAAAACTAACAAAATCAACTAAACTGTTTTATCCTTTTACATTATAACTACATAGCAAACATCAATGACATGATTTTTTACTGTTTTGCTTTTATTGTTGTTTTGTTTTGTTAAAGTTTGTTTGTTTGTTTTGTTTTGTTTAAGTTTTGGTGTTCCAAAAAAAGTGTGCCAGCTTTGCGGCAACAACTTTTGGCTGACAGTCATGCTCCAGATCCTATCAGGTAACTTACAAATGTAAAAAATGTTTTTAAAAAATGTGTCAAGCCCTGTTTGCACGACGCAATTTTTTAGCATCTGAGCTGTCTAGCCATTTTCAAGCAGTGTACAAATTGCAAGAATTGCAAGTTGCACTCAAAATCACAGTACAGTAACACGATCCATTTATTTATACCTTTATTTATTTCAAAAACAGTTTAAAAAGTCAAATTACTGCTCAAATCCGACTTTGATGAAGTAGTGGTCACCATAATTATGATAGCCTGCTTTTATAAAAAGAGTTTGAGCAAAGTGTGGGGCGGGGCGTATCATGCGCTTGTTCAGTATCGATTTGAGTCCATTACCAAGTGGTTCATAAAAAAAGCTTATGGGTATTTGTGCAACTAAAACTTCCTCAAACTGTAAATGTTGGCGTTCCTCGTTCCTTCTGTGAATAGCAAGTAGCTAATCGAGTGGTAGTACGGTAAGAAAGGACATTACGGTAGCTTCAACGCGGTTACTGTAGTAAACCGAGTTGCAGATACCGTATGCCTAAAACCAAGTGAGTACCTGATTCGTTAAAAGTTTTAAAAACAGGCTAAAAGTCAAACTTTCCAAACTCTTATCTCTCAAAAAAAAGAAATAGCAAATGTTTGGGTGTTGTTTTTATGCGTGTAGTTTGTGTTATTAATTTTGGCTGTAATCTTTTTGGATTTGTAATGTTGTGGCTGTTTCAATTGGGAGCCGTGCTTATTAAGGGCCGCTTTCGATTCGACTCAGTCTGTTATGCCAGTAAACTGACTGTTAGCCTTGTGCCTCGAATTGCTGCTGTTTTGATTAGTATTCCGCATATATCACAATTCTCTTCGTGCATAATTGCAACCCATAAGCGAACATAGTTTTATATGTATAGTAATTAGGTAATGTAGTTAGTGAGATACCACAAAGTACTCTTGCTACCACCAGGATTTACACTACCTCGCTCCTCTTTCTATGTACTGTATTAACCGGGTTACGTATAGTAAAACTGTGCAAAAAATAGGTAATAGTTGCATCTTGGTGTCTTTAATATTGATTATATTGTTTTTTCTTCAGAGTTCTTGGAACATTAAGCAACTTCGACGAATTCAGTAAAACGTTTGGATGTCCAGTCAAATCCGTTTATAATCCTGAAAAAAGTTCCAAATGCTCCTTGTGGTGATCAATACTTGTTAATTATACAGCTACTCAATTATTTCAGGAAAATTCTTTTTATTTTTCTTCCAAATTTCTTTCATTTTCTTTGCTTTTTCTTTCATTTCGTTTTTCTTTCGGTTTTCAACAAAGTAAAGTTGATGGATGCCTGTCGGGTCAAGTAACAAATTTTTGGCAAGTCAAAAGTTCACCCGTCCCCTTCTCTAATAACAGACAGCTACACATAGAATGTGTGCGTGGCGGTTGCTACATACATAGATGCGTGCGTGCAAAAGTATGCATGTATGTATTTATCAATATGAACCTAGGCCAATTAACTATCAATTAATTTTAAGTTAGGTAACGAGTTGACAGCTAGTCAACTACTCTTCTAAATTTTCTTTCTTTTTCTTTGATTTTTCTTTCATTTGCTTTTTCTTTCGACTAAAATTTCTTTCATTTTTCTTTGCTTTTAATTTTACTGAAATAATTGGGTAGCTGTAGTTTACACTGATTAATACGTGTTTGACTGAAAATGTTCTAGTTCTAGTTATTGTACAGTCATTTTCAATGCGTTTTCGAATCAATAAATTTTCTTAGTTATAAGACGTTTGTCAATGTTTATTAATGTATTTTCATTGTGGTTTGGAATTCTTATGACGGGTGCATTGTGCACTAATTGTTCACAATAGTATACTCGTCATGGGTGTCGGAATTGCGTAGTGCAGAGTTCCTTCGCAGGCCGATGGCGTGCCGCAAGCCGCGGGCTCGGTTGGCGTTTTTGAGGTGACGGACGGCCCGTCCGTCAAAAATTTCGACCCGCGGCCCGGACCGGTGGCGGGCCGCGAGCCGCCAATAAAACATTGTTATTTTTACATAATTTTACAAAAACATGGCCGAAAAAGCTCGAAACTGTACAAAATAGATCAACACTATCCAACAAAGTAGCTTTCCTCTCGGCCTAATTTTGGTTCAAAATTCCACCAAATTTCTAAAATTATGTTTACAGTTTACAGTTTATGGGACCACACTAGTTGGGTGGGAATGTCTTTCTTGTGGGAATGTCTTGTCCTCGAGAACACAGGGACAAGGACAAGGATAAAGGTCGTGCAGCTGCTGTGAAGAATTGACATATGCGTTTCAGCTAATCATTTCTATACGGTCTAGAAGTGATCTCAACTATCGTCGTACAAAAATTTGGCACTATTTAGGTATTTGGTTACGCAGTTTTTCTGAAATCGCCTAGGGACAAAACGATAGGGACAAGGACAAGTATGAACCGGGCTTAATGTTTCACGGAATCAGCCGCATCACGTAAGCCTTGGTTTTCTGACTGAAACAAACCGGTCGTCAAGTGGCAAAGATTGATCACAAAGCTGTCCTTGTGACTCAGGCTTAGTCTGTGGTGATCATAGATGCACATAGTGGCGGTAGTGGGGGGAGGGTACTAACCCACTGGGGAGGGGAATTTTTAATAAATGATAATTTACTTTTTAGAGATACTTACACATTGTTCAAAATTTTTGTCGGATAAGTCGACATTACAAATTTTATACGAGAACTGAGAGTCATTTCAGGTATAATTTTTAATTTTAATAAAAATTATTATTTCTTATCGTTGTCTACTATCATAAACACTCAGTGTCAAGTTCTTGTATTGGTATTGTATTGTATTCTTCAAATTAGGGATAATTTTGCGAAACACTAACAACTAGCTGGTTACTCAAGAGCATAGCACCCAAACCATTTCAATAAATAAGGAGATTATTATTAAACTTGCTTATTGCGCAAACCGAAAAAGTGGGCTGCGCTTCGATTCACCTTAGTTTTCAGTTTCTTTTTCGTTTTCGTTCAACTGGAAAAATGCGTAGCTGTATTACGAAAACTGAAACTACCAACTTCTTTCAAACATTTGAGTTTGTCAGATTTTTATCCGGTCTGAAACCAGCGGCCTATTGCACAGTGCTTGTAAACCGGCTTGTCGGATCCGTGCGGTTCAAAAATTAATTCTGTGCCAAAAGTTTCATGAACCAATTTACTTCGTCTTTAAAACGACAGCGTAAACAATGATTAACGAATAACAATTAGCACTCTAGTTCCAAGTCACAATTTCTGTCTTCAAACGCAGCTTTCATTGCTAGACACGTTGTATGACCAGTTTTCTTACTGCATTGCGTTTTGAGAAGATCTCTGGCACAGGCTTGGCGCTGATACTCTAAGCTGTAATTGTAATTACACACTATTGAGAACTATATCTAACAAGTGTCAATATAACGTTAATAGTAGTTAAAGTACGTCTATGGAAACCTTCAGAAAACAAACGGTTATCCTAGTCACATCTTTTCAAAATTATTGTGAATTGCTTGGAATAGTGACGTTAGATTTGTTACATTTTTTCACGACGTTGGTGTGTTGTTTTTTGGCTGCAGCCTTTTACATTAATTTTCCTGTGCCCCTAGTTTTTATATCCGCCCCCTATGTTATATTTGTACTAATAAATAAATTACTACGCCACCACTGTGGTTTTTCTGTAGTTTTCTAGGTATTCTTGAGCTTGGGTTGTTTTTGGGTAAATGAGCGACGTAGGCCCTACCTTTTGGTCAGGGGAGTCATACTTCAGGCTTGGACTCTCGAAATCTACCTGTTAGCTCCAGAATAGCAACCGAAACTTCAAATTTGTAATTTATAAAGTGACTCAGCCGCGCGAAAGTGTTATTGAAACAGTGTTGAAGTGTGAAGTTTATTAGGCTGGGGCGTTTGCTATAAATGAGATTCTGTGGGCTCAAGACCGAAGTGAAATCGTAGGGTCAACTTCCGCTACTTAACTTTTATCTTTGGCAAAACAGTTACGAATAAGTGTTGAAAGAAAGATGAGGCCCCAATTTAGAAAGAATGAAAGCAATGCAGGCGCCGGGAATCGAACCCGGGCCGCCTGCTTCGAAGTCAATCATGCTAACCACTACACAACATATATAACAAAAATAGACCTCAGAGTCGTGTTCAGGGAGTCAAATTACGCCTATGAACATCAAAATCCGACTTTTCAAAACTTGACCCCTTGGATCCGAAGGGGGGTACCCTAGGAGGGGGTCGTAGGAGAGTTCACGAGAGTCACAGACAAAAAATTAACATCGGATTCGTGTTCAGGGGGTCAAATTACCCCAAAGGACATCAAAATTTCAAATTCGAAAAAATTGACCCATTTTGACCCCCTAGGTGGCACCCTGGGGGCCATGGGTGTCCAGAGTGGGTATAGTCAAAAATAAATCCCAGATTCGTGTTCAGGACACCAAACTACCCCTAGAGACAAATTTTTGAGAATAAACTCGAAAAAAAATTTTGACCCCAAAAATGCAAAAGGGTCCCGAGTCCCCTTTGGGAACACCCTGGGGGGGCAATCTGTGGGGCAATGGGTATTAATATAATATGTTCGCAAGTTCACAATCCATATTACACGAAAAAACTTGAACTATCATGAAAAACAAACAGCAAACCTAATTATTCTACTGTGAAGATACGTACGCGCATACATGACATACAGCCAACAGGGGGGTACCGTCTAGGGGACTATTCAACAGCTGAGCAAGAAAGTGATAATACCAATGAATGCACAGTGCAGCTTTATTTATGATTCCAAAGTAGCAAGGGTCCTTTTATGTAATGCAAGCAGCTAAAACTAACCTTTGCTGACCCACATACTAAGCCTGAGCCGAATGCCTAAGCACTAAAGCCTCAGCCTAAGCACTATATAAGCCTCAGCCTAAGCACTAAGCCTAACCTAAGCCTAAACCTAAGCACTAAGCCTAAGCCTAAGCACTAAGCCTAAGCCTGAGGCCTAAATTAAAGAAAAAACCTGCTAGGAAGCATCAGGAATAACTTTACCACACTAAAAAACCCCAACTAGCTTCATATTTTGAATTTGAAAAATTTTGCAGCTATAGCCCGGAATTTGTACTAAACCTTACTTGCGCTGTAAAGCTTCAATCAGCCTGATCCTGGTGGCTGCCGAAAAAGTTCCATAACTTTTCAAAGCCTGAACCGATTTACAAAATTTTATCAGCATTTAGTAGCTTGGAAGTTGCTCTTAAAATGGTAACAGCAGGTTTTTATTTAATTCAGTATTTTTCACTAAATCCAATTTTGCGCAAAAAAGTTCACGTAAAGTTTTATTTTCGGACAAAGTTTGATTTCCAGCTAAAGCTTACATCCTACAAATTTCTAACCTAGCCTATTCGAAAGAGCGTTTAATTTTGACCCCCCCCCCCCCCCATAGGTTTGGGGGATATAGGGGGACTCCGGATCATTAGTCGAAAAAATGCCGTTTTTCCGACTTATTCGACCCCTAAGGGTTTTAACACCAATAATTTCACTTCAGATTTTTATTAAAAGGGGCGACAGCTATTTTGGGGGCTAGAGATTAGATTGGGGGCATGGCTGACGATGGGGGTTTCATATTTTTATTAAAAGATGGGGTAGGTGTACTCTGTACAGCAACAGCACTCTAACTTTTGGTTTTAATCGGAAGAGTGACAACTCTCTTTCCATTGGCCAGCTTAGCACCGCGGTAGATGCGTTGTACATTAGCGGCCAAAAAGGGTCCTAAATGGGACCGTTCCTTAAATAGGTACTAGGTAGAGATCGGCCGCTAAGCGAAGTATCGGCCCGGGCCGGCCCGGGGCCGCAGCCATTTTCAGGGCCCGGGCCCGGCATCGGCCCGCCACCGGCCCCGGGCCGCGTGGCAGCGGGCCGGCCCCGGGCCGGCCCGGGGCCGTTGCAGTCGGCCCGGTCGGCCCGGCTGGCCCGGTCAGCCCCAGACGGCCCGCTGTTTGCATTACGGGCGAATAGCTGGAGAATGTGCTATTCTCTAACTTTGGTTAGTGCAATAATGTTCCTTATTCTTTAGCTATCCCTGAGCTATTCCTTAACTATTCTTGAGCTATTCCCCAACTTCGAGAATAACTATTAACGAGCTTAAATATATATTGGTGCAATGAAAATTTATTTTATTCCTGAGCTACTCCTATTCTTTGTTGGTGCAATCCGTTGTAAGCCTAAGCCCAAAACTATAATCCTGAGCCTAAACTAAATTTACTCAAAAGGAGAAGCCTAGGCTTAGGTTAGCATTTTCTAATATATTTTTATCTTCCTTCCGCTTTAAATAGCCATCGCCCATCAATATCTGCGGCGAATTTCAGCACAATTTTCTCCATTTCGCCACGGCCAGTGCTCGCCGTCCCGAAGATGGAAAAGTTTTGACGGATTGTTCAGTGTTCACAAGAGACTTTTAAAATTTTCATGACTGGTGTACGTGTACGGTGTACCTAACGAGCTCTGGGGAAACGACTAGACCGTGATCAAGCAACATTCATCACTACCATTAACAAAATAACTGTGTACGTAAAGCCACGATTCCCTCTTTGCAGTTTTGGACCCCCCATCAAGTGTGAACCTTGCTTGTGCAGTTGATTACTCGGAAGTCATTCTAAACTGTTTAGCAGATCGGTTATTAGACTAGCAAATCGCCGTAGGTAATTGCAGCCGGTTGAGTGGCAGTCAGATGGTCGGACCCGTCCTAAAAAGTATTGACAATATTACTTCATTCTGTTCCATGGTTTGGTTTAGGCTAGTGGACATAGAAAAGGGTAAAATAGTCCTGCCCATCTATTACGACCATATATAATGCCCACAAATCTATTAGAAGGAAGCGTTTACTGTACAAATAATACAACCAGCAGGTCATTGCCAAACTAGAAATTACTCGTTTAAACCGGACATCAGCGCAAATTTGCAAATATTTCACACGCACGGCTTCGCTAGCAAATGCAACAAGACAACGCATAAAACTACAATCTGTCAATTCAATTTCCAAGTTTACTGTAGTCAAAAGACAAACTGAAATCCAGTGCAAAGCGGACGAAAATGACAAAAAATTGTAGAGTGGTTTTAGCGAGCTCGGATATAATTTTGGAAATTGACGACACTGCCATCGGGCCATGCCCCTTTGCCCTTTAGCTTTAAGCCTGAAACCGGCCGCGCGAAACTGGCTTTAGTGTTCAATAACGTCTACCTACACATTGATAGGCAGCTATTATTAGTGATAGTAGCATACAGAAAGAAGCTTAAATGGCAAATAATCCTTCATAAAAACCACATTAAAAAATACTTCCCTTTTTCCGAATTTTTAATATATTCCCAGCAGCACATTCGTGAAAAAAAATAGAAAGGTCAGAGTTAGCAAAAGCCAAAAACCTGACTACCATTCCATATATGCCACACTCGTTGCAAGTGTTCATCGATAAACTGACTCCTACAAATTAATTTGAAATACCCCATAGACTCAAAATCTCAAAAATATGCATGCTAATATAATAAACTGTCAGTGACAGAATATATCTTTGTTGTTTGTCACTGCTAGTCCAAAGTGTCTGCTAGCGAACACGAAGTAATGGCTCATCCAAAAACATCTACAGCTCTGGCCATTCATACATCACTCTAGCCCAAATCACATCATAGCCAAGCACACATTAACAAATCCCACAATAGCGGATTTCTCTTGTTTCCTCCTGCTTTTAAATGTAATAAAGAACGAAACCCTTAAGAAAAGAAAATTTAGACTGCGGAAATTGACAATTTTGTCAAGAAGGCCAATGGTTTTTCAAAACAATCTTTAAATTGTTTCTAACGATATCAACAAAAATTAAAACACCAACCAAAAGTAGTTGCCTCCGCAAATCCTCACATTTATTAAAAAAAGCCCATGGTTCCATATACGGTTGTCACAAACTGCCAAAGTGTTTCAACAAACCGCTACCGTCTTATCCCAAATTGAATTTCAGACGATATATTTTTCGATTACCACACCCAACAGCATACTATTTCAGCTGGCTCAATTCACCTTACAGTGACTAAGACTATTCCAAGGTTTGTCTCATACAAGGTGTTTTTCACAAAATAACTTAAATCTTATCCGAAAAAATTCAATTAAGGATACGAGTAACCATACATGTACACGGGGTCTCGGTCTGGGGGGGGCTCCCCCGTTTCCGGGGGGGGGTCCTTTTTTAAAAAAAATCTTTTAAAACTTTTTCTCGGGGGGGGCCGGGCGGGGGCCGCCCCCCCCCGAGTAACACGACCATAACATGCGATAATGAAGCAAAAAACATGGCTGGAAATCACAAAATAGTTTCAAACTATAAATAGAGTTGCTCAGATACAAACTTTTTTTATCAAACTGTATGCATTCTTCACGTATATGCAGCGTCGTAGCGTTATAGGGATTAACTCAAGTTATATGGGGAAAGCATTATATAGTTTGTGATTTCCATTAACTTTATAAAATGAAAGTGAAAATAATAAGTAATGGAAAAGCTCAATTACTCAGCACACACGAACAGAACCAAAGTGACATTATTCATTACAATGACAACGAAATGGAATTTAATACGGATGTCTCTTAGTATTACGTATCTGAATCCAGCAAAAAGTATTTATAAACTAGATTTTCAATAAAAAAAACATATATATACATAACCTGGCTTTTTTCCAAATAGTTTCCCTAATAGTTTTAACTATCATAAATCAAACATTCAGCAAACCTTTCTAAAAACGTTCTTTTAATGGTACATTATTTGACAAAACGGTCTAGTTTACTTGCGTAGACAGATGTCTGCGTGAGGTAAGCTGCAAAAAAAATTAACAAAACTGCCCAAATCTTTACACCTGTGGGGTGAAAAAGGGTCAGATTAGCTTCCATAGAAAAGAGTCCAACATAATCAGGGCAAAAACGTGGTACCATTACCATATTATCTTTTTTTCTCAGAAAAATCCATTCTTTTTGAGCAGATCAACTCGAATAGAAAACAATGAAATCCGGGAAAAGCAAAATAACGAAACATAGCCTATATACTTCATTAGAACAGCGGGACAAGTGTAGTGTCCTACATGGCCAAGTTTGACCAGCTTAATCAGTTGATGTATATAATATAGTTAATTTTGTTTCGAAGAGTAGTGAACTGTTCTGTAAATGAGTGATGAGAAATGAATGAATTTGAAGACGTTAAAATTTATGTTAGAAAATTTTGAGGGCACATCCGGGGCACACCGCCCTGGTCTTGTCTTGTGCTATCAGAAATGGTCAACTTGGCCAACTTGAACATCCGATACTTTGACTAGTTCGATACAAGTTAACACTGTTTTAACTAGTAGTTTATTTAAAATTAGTTCAAGTTGGCCATTTAAGTTGGCCAAATTGGCCATTTAATTAAAAGGCGAAAATGAAAGAGTATAATATTTATGAACTTGGAAAAAATTTAACTAGAAGATAGAAACTGGTCAACATTTTTTACAAAGAAAGTTGGCAATTACAATACTAACAACAAAAACTAACAAACAAAGTTAATAGTGTAGGACACTACACTTGGGCCGAAAAGCAATCACGTAATGGTAAATATTTAAATGAAATACATGAATCTGAGCACATGCCTGGAAAATTACTGGAATGAAATAATATAACCTGTATGAACAAAATATTACACTTATACACACAATTGCACCAATAATAAACAAAAAAGCGGGCCGTGACTGTCACTAAGGCTGGATTTCTGCTACTTTACTTTTAGAAAAGAAAATGGAAAAATTTATAAAATCAAGAAACAAATACATTTTAAAACGGTCAAAAGCAGTATATAAATGTTATATAATACGTCTATGGCTTCATCTGAGTGACAAGAAAACAACAATCACCAACCGCATTCGCAAGAATCTCAAATACCACCAAAATTAAATTATACACACTGAATCTCAATTTAAAACACACAATAAGCACAGATAAAAATACATAAATAATATAATATATGTTTCAAGTAACAACAAACACATGATACAGATGAGCCGAGGCATTAAGAGGAACAGAACCAGCAGCAATTTTGTGAGAATATATGGCTAGCTATGTTGCGGTCAGATATTCAAAACACGCTTCACAGCATGTTTAAATAATGTCTACGTGTGCGTGCCAAAAAAACCTTCCGGGGAGATTCCGGAACACCTGAGCAAAGTTGAAAAGTACCGGCAATTTTCTCCATAAAATGAGATACTTTTGTAAAACAAAGAGACGAGTGATCAGAAACTATGGCCACCCACAAATTTGTAACTCCTTACGTGTTTCTATTTTAATTCTCGTTTAATTTTAGTCCATACATATATCATTATCAAGCGCAATGTGAACACGTTGGACGCCAAGCTTGGGATTTGGGAATTAATCAAATTGAATGACGTAACAAAGGCTTACACCTGCCCCAGCGCATCTATATATAGCTTCAAAATCAAAAGTGCGCTTTTTAAAACGGTGTTTCCAGAAGTGCAGTACACAAAACACAAATGTATATATTATAATAATTAATTCCTTAAAACGGAGCACCGAAAATTTATCTAAAATATCCGACATTTTCTGTGCTGATAAAATCAGATGAAGGCTCGTGAGGTAGAAATATTAAATAAGAAAGACCATATTACTGACTTCGAGAAATGTATGTATATTGTTACGACAAAATTATCGCATCAATGGTGAATATGTATATATCCATATAGAACTCTTATGGATGTATATTCTGCTGGCCTAATATTACGTTGTTGGGGATATATGGTTTACCACAACGATATAGCCAGAGAGCCTCTTCCATACCAAAAGTCTTAAAAATTCACGCTTTTTGACCACCTAAACAATTTCCGAAAGCTCCAAATTACACAAAACTTACTGAATAATTTCAGACCTACGGGATTAGCTTTCGGTAATGTTTATCTATATACATTATAGATAGAATTAATAACAGGCATGGTGTATACAACTTTCATAACACTATATTATCTACAATTTCAAAAATTCACTGACTAAAAACTTTCAACAGTCTGCAAGTCAGCAAGACCGAGTTCACAATCTTAAAAAATTGTATGGCTGCACTAAGGGCAAAGTCAGTGAACAATTGACAGTCTCCAGCTTGTGAATTTAAATAACAACGTTCGATGAGAATAACATCTGAACAGTGGACAGGAAACATAATTTCTTGCAATGCAGATCACAAATGCCAAATCCCGTGTCTCATCCACCCCTAATCGATCGAGAAGAGGGTGTGGACTGTTGAGTCATACATGCAACGGAGTCGAAATCTTTGGTGAGGCTCCCCCCTGATCGCCCAAAAATACCCCCAACTTTGCAAAGTTTTTACCCACTTATGTTCAGATTTTTGGGACCTTTCTTTTCTGACCCTCAATTTTGGGATGCCCGCACTGCGGCAGTTGTATATATAATTAGTGATCGAAAAGGATTGTTATCCCAAATCTCAATCTGGCCCCGCTCCCGAACTTCAATCCCACTCAATTACTATAATATATATACTGGCTTCTGGCTAGTAATGAGTATATACAGTGCTACACTAATTTAATCAACAAGAAATTATCAAAATACGAATACGACCGTATATACCGCCAGGGTCACCCAAGAGTAAGACTCTCGCCAAATGTGATCTGCACAGTAAGAACACCTATCCTCCCTTAGTCCACCTAGTCCTCGTCCAACTCCTCGTGACGATGCTCCTCCTTGTCCCAGGACTCAGTCCCCTCTCCGGCGGCGTCCCCCTCCTCGTCCTCTTCGTCGTCCTCGTTCCCGTTGTCCCCCCCGAACTCCGTCTCCTCCAGTTCCCCCTCCAGCGGGTCCACTATCTCGTCCTCGTCCTCCGCATTGTCACGCTTGAACGAGTCTTGACCTGCACAAACAATCACACCTCAATTGTCACACGGTCTCGGTTGGAGAACACTTTTGCTCGCCCAGGGATTTAGTCTACTTTGTTCAACATTCCATAATGAATTTTATTAAAATTACTATATACATATTGGTCGCTGGTTATGCGCAGATTAGCCCCAGGCAGCACAAGAGCGGCTAAACTGTCCGGAGTTCAGTCAAGCAGTCTCGGCACACGCCCCAAGTCATGAGTTTGGTTAGTGCTTTCTTGTGTCAGCCTAAGCCTTGACCTTGTCGGTCAACAACTTACCATATATAATCTGAACCCGAAACCGAATTGGATGCCAGTGGAACTATGGAAGAAAGTAGACACTCACGATTGAAAGAGACAAGGGGTTCATTTTTGGTGTCGTTTAAAACGGAGTCTCCGTGTCCATTGACTGCAGCCATATGAGTAGTTATCAGATGTCGGATGGTTCACTGAGAGCTCGCAGCCGTGAAGACGACCGGAATGATTGAAAGTCCACTACGGCTAGCACTCAAGGGCTAAGTAACTGTTCTAGAAAACAAACAATGGCAGTCTCGGTCTCGGAGACCTGTCATAGGTGTCTCGGTTTTTTTATGATTCTTTCACTTTTATTTTCAGCATTTTTTCCTGGGGCCGTATTCTTAAAATTACCTGCAGGTAAAGTTAGGGTAAGTCTACCCACAGGTAAGGTGAAGCCGTGAAGGTAAACTCGTATTCTCAAACAATTTTTCGGGGGGTGAACAACAAAAAAATTTCGGGGGGTGAATGACGTTTCAATTTTTTAAAATGTGCTAAAATGCACTTAATTGCAATTTTAACGCAAAAAAACACATATTAGCATATTTTGTTCAGAAACAACGCTAATTTTTTGACCAGAGAGCACTGAAAGTAAAATTGGATCTCAAAACACCGAAAACTACAAAACTGCTGAACCGACAAGGGTTCAGAAGCTAGCAAATTTGAAATCTTTAAGAAGACTTGACTTTTCGAGTCACCAAAATTCACTAAATTCACCAAAAATGTCATTTTTGCTACGATAAAACAGCTAAAAGGATACATCAAACAATGTCTTAAGCAAATAAATAGCATGCAATGCAGCCATATACACATGCACACGCTTTATAGGAACACAAAAGCAGGAAACATTGAGCCACAAGGTTGCAGGGGTCTGAAGCGGCAGCCCCCAGAAGAAAAATTGGGAAAATTTTTGATTTTTAGGTCAAATTTGCTCGATTGGAGCCGTATCGTAAATTTTTTCCGGCCGGACCATTAAAACCAAAGGAGGGACCCTTGTGTAAAATTTCAGTCGGAAACAATTTCAGGGAGGGGGGAATTCCCCCCATTCCCCCGCCCCCCTGGCTACGCCCCTGCACAGAGTCGCAGGAATTTGGTGGCGGACGCCTCCAAAAAAAGTTGGAGTTATTTTTTATTCTTGGTTAAAATTTTTGGTCAATTAGAAACCTATCGGAAATTTTTCTGGCGTAATAAAAACAAAAGGGCGGACCCTGTGTAAAAAAATTCGGGGAGATTCCCACCATTACCCCCTCCCACCCTGCGTATATACGCTATGCCCCTTGACTGTAAGTATCGTATAAGCGGTCAATGGCGTACCCAGAAAATAATTTCGGGGGGAATGACTTTTTCAATTTTTTAATGGGACAATGGGTTAATAATAAAATTCACTTTTTGACATTTGGCATGTTTGTAATACTTATATACAGAACCGGCTGAAAATTGTAAGCTCACTAAACCACAAAGTTGCAGGGGACTGGGGGCGGCAGCCCCCCCCCCCAAAAAAAATGGGAGATTGTTTCAATTTTTAGGCCGAATTTGGTCAACTGCAGACATATCAGAAATTTTTCCGACAGAATAATTAAAACAAAAGATGAGAACAGCGAACGTCACATCAGACAGTATTATACTACACAAGTAAATGCAGCATAATATACTCGTTCGTGTAGACATGCATAGGCTTTGCTGAATGGTAATAACAAAGAAAAGTAAGCCATATAGTCGCAGGGGTCTGGGGGCGAAAAAATGCCGAAGTTGAACGTCTGCTTTAATTTCCTAATTTCTTTATAAATGCTAGGTTGTCATATTTTGGCGTTTGCGGACCGCGTGAGCCAGCAAGTGTCTGGAATTGGCATTGTAGCAGCTCCCAGGGCGAGGCCGAAACTTTTTTTGAATTATTCCGAAATATACACGTTTGACGGATCTGAATGACTCACCGAACGTGGTACTTTGCGAAAGTTTTTAGTAAACGAAGTCACTTAACAAACTGATGCTGAAAAATTGAACAACAGAAACATAAAATATATACTTGACTGGATCACATTGAAACATTGTTGCAGACGGGTGTAAATTGTAGTCACAAGGAAATTTTTTGCGTCTAATGGCAAAAAAACGGTCAATTGGGGACGCATAGGAAAATTTTTTTGAATTTTGGATAAAATTTGGTGAATTGGAGAGTTATCAGAAATTTTTTCTGCCGAATTTGTTTTAGCAAATTGGCTAAAACGACCAAAAAAGTTTTAGCAAACTCTCAAAAATTTTCGCCAATGCTAACGTTTTGGCCCAAAAAAACCCAGGGCCAATACATATATATATATATACAATATATATATATATTATATATATATATGTATATATATATATATATATATAATATAATCAAGAGCACATAATCACAAGAGTGTGACACTGTATATACTCGTTTGTGGCCTAGCAGCGCGGACATGCTGCGACCATTATCTCCCGAAAAAGGCCACAACTGTGGGGGGGGTACCCCACTACACGAATGAAGGCATAGCCCTCAACTGTGGGGGGGACCCCCCCACGAATCAGACCATAGGTCTCAAACGTGGGGGGGACCCCCCCACAAATGAGGGTATACCCTCAAATGTGGGGGGGACCCCCCCACGTTTGGTGCAACCTAAAAAATGCCCCGGAGGCGCCCCGCCGCCACTTTTTGAGGTAAAATTTTGTTCTTGGGGGTATTTTGAGGTGCTGAACACGAATCCGGATTCCATTTTTGCCTAGATCCCTCGTGGACCCCACCAAGCACCCCCTCCCCAGATTACCATGCCTCAGGGGGGCAAAGGGGTCAAATTTTCGAAATTGAGATTTTGCTGTTTCTCGGGGTAATTTGAGTCCCTGAACACGAATCTGAGGTCTATTTTTGCCTCGCCTCTAGGAGGTCCTAAGGCGTGAAATTTTTAAAACTGAGATTTTGGTAGTGTTGGTGTAGTATGATTCGCGGAACACGAACTTTAGAGTCCATTTTTGCCTCGCACCGTGTTGGACTTTACTACGGCGGCTACAATAAGGGGTTGTGTGCCAAGAATGGAGTATCTTTTGCTGAGAATGGAGGGTCCACTGCTTAAAATGGTGCGTCCTGTGTTTAGAAAAGAGAGTCCTCTGTTTAGAATTGAGGGTCCTTCACCCAGAATAGAGGGTCCTTCGCCTAGCATAAAGGGTCCTCTGGCTAGAATAGAGTGTCCGACTTACAGTCGGCAACCCGTTGTGGCCTACTGACAATTTTTGTAATTGTCTCAAAGTTATGATGTCAAGAGAAGTCAACTGGTGCAAAATTATGAAAAACGGTTCAGTAAATTTCAAATTTCGGGCTGTGGGGTGAATAAAAGAAAAAACCCAAAAAATTATTTGTTTGGACTTCCAAAGATCAGAATATTCAGGAGGAACACAAAAAACCCTTAGAATGCGCTTATCACCAAAAAACTGTTAAAAAATTTTCTACCGTAAGAATTCTACGTACCTGCCTGCATACATATCTGTACCAAAGCCTCGTAAATATCTGCTGCCTCGAGGGTGTAGCGAATAGTAGTATGGAAAAGAGAGCCGCCTGACATATTTGAGTCCAAGAGGATCCTACACGGAAGTGGATTCCGGATTCGTGTTCAGGGGCCAAAATAACACTTAAGGGGGTAGTGTCGCGAAAGCAGTTTTGCTCATAGACTGTGAAAAAAGAACTTTTTGTTTTGAAGTAGTACATGCAATGAGAAGCTAGTCCAACGCTGTATGGTATCAAATAATTACTGCCAGACATCACACTATCAATATTGACAAATATCTTGGACCAATCGTCATTTGTAAGCCAGACATCACACAATAGGGACATAAAAGTTCGAAAAATCAAGCCAGATATCAGATTGGCCAGCTTGTGAAGTACACATAATGTGTGGACGCACAATTTTTTGCGACAAATAAGAAAAAAGAAAATTGAAGGTTCGTTTTTCTTCTGATTTGAAAATAAGCGTCTAGATTTTCTACAATTTATCATTATTGCTGCTACTATTTTACAGTTTTAAGTACACCTTCACAGTTCATACTAGTATTACTCCACAGCCGGTACAGTAATCTGCACTAAATTTTGTGTGCATAAACTACAACATATGTGCTAATAGTCTGTGTAAAAAAACTAAACAGAAAAATTGATAAATGTGACTAAAAAAGGGAATGTGAATAGGTTTTTTTTTCGTCATTTTTCCGACTTTGAGACATTATTGCAAACTATATGCTGCACCAATTTTGCTGAAACATGGCAAAATAATTTGCCTTTTGGTAGATTTTTAAAATATAGAAAGAACAATTTCTAACATTTTACTGAGCAAGTTTTACAGTCGCGCAAAATTGACTGCTTTCGCGACACTACCCCCTTAAACATGAAAAATTTCAATTTTTGAAAAAAATGACCCCAAGTTGGTACTGTAGCCTGTGGAGGTCAACTGGGTCCGCAGTGACAAAAATGAGCCCCAGATTCGAGTTCAGCACCTCAAAATACCCCTAGGAACAAAATTTTACCTCAAAAAGTGGCGGCGGGGCGTCTCCGGTAGCGATCGACCGGAGGCTCCGGCTCCGGCTCCTGCCGGATTTGAGCCTCCGGCTCCGGCTCCGGCAAAAAAAGTGCCGGAGCCGGAGAATTTTCACTGTTCAGACTTTGGAAAAAAGTTCAAATTTTGAGAAAAAAATCACAAGGTTAACGAAGTGGTTAGTCGGTTACAGTACAGTACTTTATTACTGCCAGTTGTAATGGCGGTGACTACACCTCTCTAGCATTATGTATTTTTACGTCTCTAATTGACTAAACTCGGCCTAAAAAACAAAAGTTTCTCACTTTTAATCCAGAGGCTGCCGCCCCCAGACCCCTATAGGCTTGTTTGTAACTACGTGACTTAGTTACTTGAACTTGACTTTTAGCTCTGATGTTTTCGGCCGGTCAAATTTAGTACAATGTTTGCATGAGCTGTTATTTCGCAAATTTTTGTGTTAAAATAGCAAAAAAAGTTCATTTTTACCCATTCCAAAAATTTAAATATCAGTCCCCCCCAAAGTTTTTTCCTGGCTACGCGACTGGTATACGCCGAAATTACAGGGAGGGGTGAAGGGGCGGTAATCCCCGGAAGCTAGATACATTTATGGCATTGTATCTTCTACAAAGTGTAATCTTTTCCAAATTGTCTATTTTTTGGGTGTATATAATATAAGCTTCTTGACAATTTTGCAAGGTTTGACATTCCTTAGTACTTATACATCAACATGGCTTTGAGCCTCACGCAGTTTTTTATTTTATTGAAGGAAACATGTTACGGCTTTAAATTGATGCAACATTTGTGAACTTTCAGGGGGACCGACGGTTGTCAGAAGCCAAAAACTGTATGTTAGTACACAAAAATGACCTATTACGTGTCTTTTTGCCTTTATTTTCAGCCACATACCTTTAAACCGCTCACACTTTTATGTTATGCGCAACGACAAATAGTATGTGGTTGCATTTATACAAAAACAATAAAGTTTCAGGGGGACCCACGGCTGTCAGAAGCCAAAAACTGTATAAAAGACCCAAAAAGCACATCAGATCTGGTTTTTGGCTCTTATTCCAACTACATGGTCTTCAGCCATACACAATCTTTTGTTTTATGCCACAGCAGCATATATGTATGAGGGGGGATGGGGGGACCCCCCCCAAAATCGAGGACCCGGGGGGGAGGGTCCCCAAAATTTGGGCAAAATTTAGAAAAAATGGCGCTTTTTGGCCAAATTTTTACAAAATTTTGCAAAATTAAGGGTATTTTTGGTCGACCTGGGGGGAGGGTCCCCAAAATTTGGCCGGAGAGGCCCCCACAGAATTTTGACCCCGTTACATGTATGAACAGCAGGTATTAGAGTGTTGGACTGGTACCAGTGCAATAAAGTTTTAAGGGGACCCACGGCTGCCAGAAGCCAAAAACTATATAAAAGACTCAAAAAATCACCTCAGATCTGAATTTTGGCTCTTTTTCCATCCATATGCTCTTCAGTCATACACAATTTTTTGTTTTATGCAGCAGCAGGTATTAGGGTGTTACACTGGTACCACTGCAATAAAGTTTTAAGGGGACCCACGGTTCAAGGGGACCCAAGTCAAAAACTGTAAGAAAAGACCCAAAAATCACCTCAGACATGCCTTTGTTAGGTTTTTGTTGAAATTTTTTACCATACATGATAATCATCATTATCATAGTAATATGTATATATAATCGACTGAACATGAACGCATTGCAAATTTGCAATCAAAGTTTATATGATTAATGCTTTAATGCACACGAAGTTCATCATGTATGAATTTTCTCATACCCCCTTATCTTGTAGATTGCGGCTTTCGCTTCTTGGTCGGTTGTTGTGCTAAGAAGCAGTGCTAGTGTCTCTCGCTTTTTGGTCGGTTGCTGTACTGGAGAAGCAATGCTAGTATTCTCAGTACTGGTGTCGACAACGGTTGGAATTAGAGCCAAAAACAGATCTGACTCTGAGATGCAGGGTTTATATACCTAAGTTGTTTGCTAACCCAGGCATTTCTGGAATTTACTGACGTCTTTGTTAAAGTCTTATTCGGCCAATCAGAATAAATTGATTTTATATATTTCTCTGAATTTAGATTTTTTATAGAATTTTAAGAGTTGTTTTGGTCCAAAGTTAGTTGAATTTTCAGAATTTAAACTTTTTATAAAATATGGCATTTCACTCACCGAATTCGGGTTCGCCGAATTCGGTGTTTTTGCTGGATTTTAAATTGTTTGTTGGACCTCAGTTCACCGAACTCTTGTTTTTGTTAAGAGTTTGGTGGTTAAGCGGCACGCATACCAAAGTTGATTTGTTTTTATCTTACTTTAAAATATGTTTGGAATTTAAACTGAACTTGAATGTGACACATGATGATTTTGATTTTGATATCTACGGTAGTATGCCTTTACAGGGTGTATTTGCTCTACCGTAACAGACACGATTACCTACCGTAATCTGCGTACTCAGGTCGTCACTTCTTACGTATTCTTAGCTTTCTATGTCTTACGGGGTATTTTAGTAATACTGAAATTGAATATATATTTCTGCAATGTTTCATGTTTTACTGGTAATATTCGTGGTTGGGTTAATATTAAGTTGGGAGGTATACCGTTACAGGTGGTTTTTGGGTCTTTTATACAGTTTTTGGCTTCTGACAGCCGTGGGTCTCCCTAAAACTTTATTGTAGTGATACCAGTGCAACACCCTAATGCCTGCTATTTCATTAAACAAAAAATTGTGTATGGCTGAAGACCATGTGGATGGAAAAAGAGCCAAAATTCAGATCTGAGGTGATTTTTTGGACGTTTATACAGTTTTTGGCTTCTGGCAGCCGTGGGTCCCCTTAAAGCTTTATTGCAGTGGTACCAGTCCAACACCATAATACCTGCTGTTGCGTAAAACAACAAAATGTGAATGGCTGAAGAGCATGTGGTTGGAAAAAGAGCGAAAAACCAGATCTGGGCCCAATTGTATAAACATTTCAACGGCCGTTGAAATGAACGGCCGTTTAAAATGTTTGAATTTTATAAACGATGAAATCGTGTGATTTTGGCAGAGAAAAATGTGAATTTCAACAGTGATTTTATAAAGGAAAGTCCGTTGAGATAAACGGCCGTTGAAATGAACGGCCGTTCAACGGCCGTTGAAATTTCAACGGAGAATTTTAAAATTTTTAGAACATAATGTCGTGTGACTTCATACAAAAATTCCGTTGAGATAAACGGCCGTTGAAATTTCAACGGCCGTTGAAATTTCAACGGAGAATTTTAAGATTTTTAGAACATAACTTCGTGTAACTTATATAGTTGCAAACAAGGAAAGAAATTTGCCCATTTGTGCTAATACTACCCTCCAAAACTGCTGCGTAATTTTTTACTAGTTTAACTAATTTACTAGTTTACTATTTTAATGTTAAATTATTTCATTAACTATATAAAGTTATGAATTTATAACAGTAAAATTAAAGTTTTCAATTATCAATGTTCCCTTGCTATTTGATTTGCTATGCTATAAGGAAACACTTTGCAACAAATTATAAAAATTGCATATTTTCAACGGAGCTTTGTCGGTCCGTTGAACTCAACGGCAGTTCAACGGCCGTTGAACTAAACGGCCGTTGAAATTTTTAAAAATTTAGAACGAGTAGTTGGTAAAAATGATTAGTCGCGTGTTTTCAACATAGAAATCTCTGAAAATCCGTTGATTTCAACGGAAAAATTTTGTTTATAAAATCACTGTTAAAATTGCTTAAAACCTCCGTTGAAAATTTTCAACGGACTTTTATACAATCGAAACATTTTGAACGGCAGTTGAATATGTTAAATAGCAATGGAGAAAATGTATATAGATTTCAACGGAGAATTTTTCAACGGCCGTTGAAATAAACGGCCGTTGAAATTTTTATAAAAATTAGCAAAATTTCAACGGCCGTTCAAGTATCAACGGCCGTTGAAATTTCAACGGCCGTTGAAATTCTTTATACAATCGGGCCCTGATGTGATTTTTGGGTCTTTTATACAGTTTTTGGCTTCTAACAGCCGTGGGTCCCCCTGAAACTTTATTGTTTTTGTATCAATGCAACCACATCCTATTTGTCGTTGCACATAACATATGAGCGGCTTAAAGGTATGTGACTGAAAATAAAGGCAAAAAGACACGTAATAGGTCATTTTTGTGTACTAACATGCAGTTTTTGACTTCTGATTCTGACAACCGTGGGTCCCCCTGAAAGTTCACAAATTTTGCATCAATTTAAAGCCCTAACATGTTTCCTTCATTAAAATAAAAAACTGCGTGAGGCTCAAAGCCATGTGGATGTATATAGACTTAAACAGTCAGCAGTGGGGTCTCTGGAGGCTTGAGTTGCTTATATGCGCAACGCTGTAATCACTAAATTCTTC
The DNA here is from genome assembly GCA_030248245.1 of Trissonchulus sp. WLG1_4. NCBI lineage: Eukaryota > Metazoa > Nematoda > Enoplea > Enoplida > Ironidae > Trissonchulus > Trissonchulus sp. WLG1_4. The sequence goes on from JASANF010009241.1 coordinate 47,317, forward strand.
AACACAATCACAAACTGTCTTGGTATAATGCAAGCACACACATAGAAGAATGTTGTACCCAAGTAAGATCGTGTTATGGTTATTATTGACAAAATAGCTGCACAAAAACCAAAAAATGAAAAAATCGCAAAAAATCACCCTTCGGCTGACACTTTGAGAAGTCATATCACAGCCTAGGATGATTTCTGACCAAAACTATTTCAGGACGATTATACACTGGTTAGTACCTACAAAATATGTGAAAATAAGCTAAATCTATTTTTGAGCTCATCGCACCGTTACAGAGCCCAAGTTCGAACTTCTCATAAATTCACTGATATGTAAATATATATATAAAACCCCATGGCCCTGATCTGGTCTCTAGCCCCAAAAAAAATTGTTGCCGGTTTTAATAAACATCTAGAGTGATATTATTGCTGTTAAAACCCTTAGGGTGGATTTCACAAAGGTGGTTTTACTAAACCATGGTTTTACGTACGTTTTTATACGATTTGCACATAATTTCATTACGAAATATCTCCTGATTCGTTACGAATTTTGTGGATTTTCCTAAACCATGGCTTTAGCGCAGTTGAAATTTGAAACCTGCTACGCAGCAGGTCTCTATTTGCTGAAATTTCAGCTGAGCTAAAACCATGGTTTAAGAAAATCTAAGAAATTCGTAACGAATCAGGAGATATTGCGTAATGAAATTATGTGCAAATCATATAAAATCGTACGTAAAACCATGGTTTAGTAAAACCACCTTTGTGAAATCCACCCTTAGTTTTGGAATAAATAACTCGAAAAAAGCGTCACTTTTTCGCCGAATAAATTGTCAGATGTTTTTACCCTTTCCATTCAGTGACATTTAGAAGAAGTTAAAAAAACACAAACATCGATAAGAATTTTAGAAAAATTGTTGTCAAATGTACATTATGATACTAGTATACTACATATATACATATAAACATGCTCTCTTCATGAATCCAAACACTACGAATTTAATTTGAAACTAATATTTGTGATTAGTTTAAAAAATGGCTTTTCAGGTATATAGATTTCTGATTTTTCGTAAAATGTGTATGTATGAAGTTCCGTGAATTTCTGTAAAATTTATTCATAATTCCTTTAAATGTCAGTAAAATATCTCTAAATGGAAATGGTAGAAACTACTGAAAAACTAAGATTTATATAAACTCAGAAGAAAAAAAGGAATAAACACAAAAATACAATAAATTAATGTAAAATAACGATGGGTGCAGATTCGGCGGGGGGGGGGAAATTTAAACGCATATTTTTTCAGCGAAAGAACACGTATTTATAGGTTCGCGCATGCGCTGAGTTCATTTTTGACATTTTCCAAGCAGAAAAACGTTGATTCTCAACTTTTCTAAAAAGTTCAAATTTTGTCGAAGATCATAATTTTTCGTCATAGTGGGGCCAATCGTCGCAAAATATGCCCAGTTCGCTCACTGTATCAGTCTGAAGTTTTATGAGCATACATTAACTCATAATAGTATATTTTATTTAGCATTATTTGCTACATATCTTGCATATTCTGGCCAAAATATGTTAATTTTCCATTTATAAAATAGGCGAAATAAACTTTCTTGAAATGATTTTAAAATTCAAATTTTTATGTTTTTTTTGCTTAACAGATGATTATTAACATTATTCCTTACTGCAAATATAGTTTTTAGGGAATAAATACGGCTGTTTAATAAATTCTAAGGCCTTAAATCCTAGTTCAAAACTTCCCTAACGCTCAGAACCAAGCTCACGCTGACGGGCAATTTTCCTGTAAAAGTTCAGCTTTATTTCTTATTCCACAGTAGCAAATGTCCTTTTATTTGATGCAAGGAACTAAGACTAAGCTTTTGCGCACCCACATACTGAGTCTAAGCGTGAGCACTAAGCCTCAGCCTAAGCACTAAGCCTAAGCCTAAACCTGAGGCCTAATTTGAAGGAAAAACATGCTAAGGAGCATCAAAAATAACTTTACCGCACTAAAACACCCCAACCAGCTTCATATTTTAAAAAATTTAGCAGCTACGGCCTTAAATTTGTACTGAACTTTACTTGTGTTGTAACGCTTCAATCAGCCTGGCCGTGGTAGCTTCAGAAAAAGTTTCGTAACTTTTCACAACCTGAAGCGATTTACACAATTTTTTCAGCGTTGAGTAGCTTAAAAGTTACTCTTTCAGTGGTAGCAGCAGGTTTTTATTTGATGAAGTATTTTTACCTAAATCCAATTTTGCGCAAAAAATTTCATGTAAAGTTTAATTTTTGGGCAAAGTTTGATTTCCAGCTAAAGCTTACATCCTACAAACTTCTATTCGAGCCTATTCGAAAGAGCGCTCAATTTTGACCCCCCCTGGGTTTGGGAGATATAGGGCGACTCCCGATCATTAGGCGAAAAAATGCCGTTTTTCCGACTTATTCCACCCCTAACGGTTTTAAACACCAATAATTTGACTCTAGATTTTTATTAAAAGGGGCGACATCTATTTTGGGGGCTAGAGATCAGATTGGGGGCTTGGCTGACGATGGGGGTTCTATATTTTTATTCAACGATGGGGTAGGAAGCGATTTATGAGCAAAAACAATTCCCCCCCCCCCGCCGAATCTTGACCATAGATGATATTTAACATGACATAATGTATATAAGGGACTTCAAGAACGTTACAAAACAATTTAGTAAAAGCAGAAAAAAGTTAGAAAAAAGTCAGAAAAAACCCTAAAAAAACCAGAAAAAAAACTAGAAAAAACTAGATCGTGTTTGAAAAATCCAAAAATGCTCACATCGCATTATCAAACAATCCGAAAAGCGCAGTAAAAACTAAAAAAGCTGGAAAAATTAATTTAAACCCACTAAAAACACCGGAAAATACAGAAAAAATAAGCTAAAATAATGAATCACAATGAGAATTACAGACGCAAAAGACTAAAACAAATGACAAAAAGGGCGTATATAAATGTACTAAAAAAACATTAAAAAACGATTTGGGGCAAATCTGAAAAAAGTTAGAAAAAACCAGGAAAAAAACTAGATCGTATTTTTACAAAGTCAGAAAAAAACAGAAAAAAGGGGTTAAATGCAGTTGGGGGGAAAAGTGGACCTATTTTTTTGAGTAGACCATCTTGGGGGAAGCATTTTTGCTTCAAGAACCCCTATTTCATTTTTTGGATTTTCTGAGATATGACCCCCCGAAATTTGAACCCTCAGTGAGGGACACGTTTTCGCAATTTTTTTCCAAAGCCCTTGTTTTTTCCGTTCTAATGGTGTCTAAATGGTGTCAGATTATTGTTTAAAATTTTTTAGAATCAACTATTACAAAAAATGCTTCCCTCAAGGTGCTCTACTCCGAAAAATAGGTCCACTATTCCCCCCCCCACTGCACTTGATCCGAAAAAAGTTAGAAAAAAAAAAACAGAAAAAAACTAGATAATTTTCCGGTGCCCCGGCCTTATTTGCGAAATCCTGGATATGCCACTGGACGGGTCTAATCTGAGGGGGGCTTGTTTCGAATTCTCAAATCAAACCCCGCCCCTTGTACATTGTGAATATGCCCACTATATATTTTCCCCAAACGGCATGGGGTTAAATGCAGTTGGGGGAAGAAAAATAGTGGACCTATTTTTTTGAGTAGAGCACCTTGGGGGAAGCATTTTTGCTTCAAGAACCCCCACTTTATTTTTTGGATTTTTTGAGATATGACCCCCCGAAATCGAAACCCTCAGTGAGGGACGTTTTCGCAAATTTTTTCCGAAGCCCTTGTATTTTGCGTTCTAATCGTGTCTAAATGGTGTCAAATTATTGTTTGCAATTTTTTAGGATCAAAACAAAGGCTTTTTAAGCGGGTTCCTGCCGAAAAATTGGCCAAATTAGCCAGAAACGTCAAATTTTTGACCAAATTCAAACTTGGCCCTAATTTAGGCTTGGGCTTAGGCTTAGGCTTAGGGCTTAGGCTTAGTATGGGGCTTAGGCTTAGGCTTAGTATCAGGCTTAGGCTTAGGCTTAGGTTCAGGCTTAGGCTTAGGCTCAGGCTTCTGCAATAAGAAAACGAAATTTTCAGAAAAAATCCTGCCAGCTTAGCCTAGAGAATCCTGCCAACTAAGCCTAGACGATGCCTTAAAACATCATAACGCACTCAAAACTATCCAAAAACAAAGATTATACCCATTTTTGGCTTTGAACTTTGGCCTACGTTCACTTCCGAAAACACTGAAAATGCAATTTTCAAGGGGTCATAGCTCAGAAAATCCAAATTTGTGAATAGGGGTGTTATTACAAAAAATGCTTCCCTCAAGGTGCTCTACACCAAAAAATAGGTCCACTATTCCCCCCCCAACTGCACTTGATCCCTTGATCCAATCCTCGGACTAAACTCAAACGAAGCCTGATAACCTAAGCCTAAATTTTAGTTTTTGAAAATGCACACGCTCACTCACACGTGTTGAGCCCAGTGGCGTATCCAAGATTTGCAAAGGGGGAGATGGGGTGCGAAGCAACCATCAGCCACCGTCGCCACCGAAGGGGTGTGAGCCTTGCAGGAAGGACAGCTGAAACGCAATACGCAGCAGCCATAATTTTTTTTTGGAATCGAGCCAACCCAAGAAGCCAAACTTAGCTCACATGAATAAACTTTGATACACCTTCTAAACCATGTGTAAAGTTTTTTCGAATTGCTTGTATTTCTGTGTATATGTAGAATCTGAAAGTTAAGTGCAAATAGACGCTTTTTACTTAAAAAAAACCTACATTTTATTGAAAAAATTCATCAATCATAAAACCGCGGACTCGCGGAGTATACAGTACTGTGTAAAAAAAAGATTGCTGTTCAGCCCGGTTCATAGTTGTCCGTAAGGACTGTCCGGCCCGTATTCACATACTAACACTAACGCTTAGGCCCGTATTCACATACTAAGTGTAACGCTTAAACTTAGTGTTTACACTTAGTGTTAGCGCTTTTAAGCGCTAAGTGTTATTCACATACTTAGTGTTTATTTAAGCGCTTAACAAACACTAACGCTTAGCTTAGCGTTTCAATTTTGTATTCACATACTTAAAATTTAGTGTGTGGCTTAGAATTAAGCGCTTAAGTTTAGGGACCTCGGGAGCTCCCTAAGCGCTAAGCGCTTAGTTAGGGGATGGTGTGGGGAAGGGATAGGGAGAGCGGGGGAGGTTTTTGGCCGCCATGGGAAGAAAGGGCATGCAATTTAGAATATATTAGTGACATTTTCCGACCAATTCGATCCATTTTGCTCGTTTAATCGCCAAAAATAAAAAATGCACTTTGTTGTCCAAATTCGTTTTTTTACATTTTTGAGTAGAGCATCTTAATCGAAGTAATTTTTCTTCAAGAACTTCTATTTGAAAATTTATATTTTTCACGATATGCCCCCTGAAACATGTAGAGTTGATTTTGCATTTCTCAGGAATCCACCTGCTGAAAACATTTTTTACAAATTTATAGTTCGAGAAAAATATATATTATTAAGACACGTTCTCATAGAAACTCGAGGAAGGTTTTCGCAGTCGAAAAAATCGACTTTCTCTGATCGGGCTCAAATTTTGTCCAAACATTGTATCACATAACTTATTAAGCTATGCAAAGTTTTAGCTCCCGAAATTGATCCTGGCGGGAAATACGACCTTTCAAAAATTGACATTTCGGCTGGGATTCACAACCTAACACTAACACTAAAGTTTCCCTTAAAAGTTAGTGAAACACTTAAATTTCAGCCTGAAACACTTAAAATGTTAGTGTTTCGAGGCCAATTTTAAGTGTTTCACTAACTTTTAAGGAAAAAGTTAGTGTTAGTGTTAGGTTGTGAATTCCAGCCTTCGAGTGAAAAATCGATGTCTGAGTTAACATTTGTAATTCTTTATAAAAATTTATCCAAGCAAGTTTGGATGATGAAAAGATTGTCCTAGGTGTAAAATAAGTTGAAAAAGTCAAATCTGAAGTTATTTTTGAAGTTAAACTTATCAAAAAATTAGCAAAATCTAATAATCCTCCGGGGGTCAAAAATGCCAAAAACTGAAATTTTGCATGTACTGGCTGGTGACTACCTCTGACTTAAAAGTCCTGTCTGGACAGTAATAAACTGCTTTTATGCACCAAATTGCCAATGTATGTGCGTACCATAGACCCAGGCATAATACCATATAGTTAGTTTCATTGGTGAATGTATGTATCTGATACAGTAATTAAGTTAAGTTTTGTCACTTAACTTAGCTCGTGCAATAAAAACACAAAAAGCTCATTATTTTGGTCAATATTTCTGTTTGTATCATTTGTACCGATAAATTTATTACAACTAATTAAATGTCTTTATGACCCTTAAATTATACCTAAAAATTAGCTGTATCGATTAATCCTTTGTGTGTCAAAAATGGCAGCAACAATAACTCAACAAGTCCAAGCAAAAATCAAATCATGAATATATATGCTTTTTTAGTCCAATCATTATATAATTAAATAAACCATATTTTTTATTATTATTAATTTTATTTTCACTTTACATGGTAGCATATGATGCTTGAAAATTATTACTGTGCCATTAGTTTTCACAATAAACACCTAAATTTGGTTTCCAAGTGTCTGCAGCAACTGATATTCAAGAGCCCAATTGTGTTTCACAAGGGTTTGAAAGTTTATATATGCGTGTGCTACTCCAATAGATACCCTGTGACTGTTGTGAGGGCATATAAGCGCTTGCTTTCCTTGTTTACCAAGGGAATCTATTATTGAGTCTGAAATCTTGTTCATAACCTTTTGTTCAAAATACTGTGAATTTCGGTTGCTTTACGTTTATCATCTTATTTTGTTTTTATATTTGAATTCACTCGATAAAAAAGTGTTTTCCCAAAATTTTTCATGTTATGATTGATTGATTGATTTATTACCAAAAGACAAAAACAGACAATTACCAGCATAAAATCCAAAAAATGGACTAAAACTAAAATACGAAACAATGTATAAAATTGTTTGTATGTAATCGGTGATACTACAGTCACGTTCGAATAATCACAAAGTATTTTTTGAATTCAAAACAGTTTCATTGTTTCATTTCAAAACGCTATATGATTTTTGCTAGTTAATTACGCAACTTGTTTAAAACGTCAGAAATTGTTTCCTTAATCAAATCGTCAACAGTACCAATGTTTGGATTTGTCAACGTATAAGTCGTCCGTTGCTTCCGCAATTTCGTTATTTTCTATAATTGCGTCAACAGTGTTTTCAATTTGTCTTTGTCCTCGCCTGAACTTGCTTGCCGTTGAACTCCAGTATGAGGCAATTTGTTGCCAAGATAAACAGTCATTTGGTGCAAAGAAATGTTTCACAAAATATGGAGTCTTTTACAGTCCGCATCAAAGCGGTACTATCCCAGGCATCAAATTTTCTACCCCTAGAGTCACCTTCGTTGAATTTGTTAATTGAAAACACTTTGACATTTGGAGAAAATCTTGTGCGTGAGGGTGGTTTTCTTAATGCGTATTCCAGTGACGGCCGCTTGAATGCAGTGAGACCGCTTTGGCTTAGTTGTTGTGCACCTAATTTGCTGAAACATTGATTCATTCGTTATCTAATTCGACAACAACTTAAAACAACAGGAATGACTCCTAATTCCGACCGAGGCGGAGCCGACTTAAAGGAAGCACCTTAAAAATGTAGCTATAGATAAAGCATACCGATAAAGCAATAAAGTCAGTCAAGTGAAAAGGCTCACTGTTAAAGTTAGATTATTTAGAACCAGAAAATATTCCCCAAATTCAAATGACAATAAAAAAAAAAAGAGACAGGGAAGGGTCTCACTGCGTTCAAATATGCAATTTTAATTTATTTACAAAACCCAAAAACCAACCCCACCCACAATTCAAGATAAAAAAAAAAAAAAGGGAGCATATGATGCCTGGGATATTGCTGCCTTGATGCGGACAGTAAAAGACCGCATATTCTGGGTTTTGAATTAAAAAAATACTTTGTGATTATTCGAACGTGGCTAAGGTATCACCGATTACATACAAACAATTTTATACATTGTTTTGTATTAGCATAGTATGTCTATTTTTTTGATTTTATGCTGGTAGTTGTCTGTTTTTGTCTTTTGGTAACAAATCAATCAATCATAACATGAAAAATTTTGGAAAAATACTTTTTCCTTTGTTTTTTATTGAGTGAATTCAAATATAAAAACAAAATAAGATGATATACGTAAAGCAAACAAAATTCACAGTTTTTTAAACAAAAAGTTATGAACAAGATTTCAGACTCAATAATAGATTCCCTTGGTAAACAAGGAAAGCAAGCGCTTATATGCCCTCACAACAGTCACAGGGTATTTATTGGAGTAGCACACGCATATATAAACTTTCAAATCCTTGTGAAACATAATTGGACTCATGAATATCAGTTGCTACAGACACTTGGATACATACATGTACACGGGGTCTCGGTCTGGGGGGGGGGGGGGCCCCGAAATATACACATACTAGGGGGGGCCTTTGTCCCAAATTTTGTCCCGAAAACGCGAAAATTTCCAATTTTTGCCTAAAAATGGGAAATTGCGAAATTCCTCTATCTTTTCGAGCGATTTTTTCGTTTTTTCGGTCATTTTTGAAGCATTTTACGGCGATCTGAAGCGATTTTGGGGTTTCAGAGGGGGGGGCTCCCCCACAAATCTGAGGGGGGGCTTGTCCCGGAATTTCAAATCTGGGGGGGCTGCCCCCCCCCCCCCCCCCATGTACATCTGTGCTTGGATACCAAATTTAGGTGTTTATTGTGAAAACTACTGTCACAGTAATAATTTTCAAGCATCATATGCTACCATGTAAAGTGAAAATAAAATTAATGTTAATAAAAAATATGGTTTATTTAATTATATAATAATTGGACTAAAAAAAGTATATTCATGACTTGATTTTTGCTTGGACTTGTCATTAGTCAGAAACGCAAAAACGCATGAGTTATTGTTGCTGCCATTTTGGACACACAAAGGATTAATCGATATAGCTAATTTTTAGGTATAATTTAAGGGTCATAAAGACATTTAATTAGTTGAAATAAATTTATCGGTACAAATGATACAAACAGAAATATTGACCAAAATAATGAGCTTTTTGTGTTTTTATTGCACGAGCTAAGTTAAGTGACAAAACTTAACTTAATTACTGTATCAGATACATACATTCACCAATGAAACTAACCATATGGTATTATGCCTGGGTCTATGGTACGCACATACATTGGCAATTTGGTGCATAAAAGCAGTTTATTACTGTCCAGACAGGACTTTTAAGTCAGAGGTAGTCACCAGCCAGTACATGCAAAATTTCAGTTTTTGGCATTTTTGACCCCCGGAGGATTATTAGATTTTGCTAATTTTTTGATAAGTTTTAGAGCTTATAAAAATGTCTTAGATTCCGTTTTAACATTTACGGACGTGGTGGTTCCGGGTATAGTTTGGGGGCAAAATGTGTTTTAGCGAAAATGGCATTTTTTGAAATAATGGCCAAAATCTTTGCAATTTTTGCAGTCTACAGCAAAAATAACTTCAGATTTGACTTTTTCAACTTATTTTACACCTAGGACAATCTTTTCATCATCCAAACTTGCTTGGATAAATTTTTATAAAGAATTACAAATGTTAACTCAGACATCGATTTTTCACTCGAAATGTCAATTTTTGAAAGGTCGTATTTCCCGCCAGGATCAATTTCGGGAGCTAAAACTTTGCATAGCTTAATAAGTTATGTGCTACAATGTTTGGACAAAATTTGAGCCCGATCGGAGAGTCGATTTTTTCGACTGCGAAAGCTATCTCGAAAAAGCTCGATTCTGAGTGAGAACGTGTCTTAATAAGAAATAGTAATTTAAATAAATCTACAATTGGATTTATAAATACCAAATGGATATGCCGATAAATAACGAATTCCGGATCCACATCAAGCAGGGAGCGCACTCCAAGCCAAAGCCAAAACTAAGCACAAAAGTTGCTAAACGCTAAGTTTAGTATAACACTAATTTTTAAGCGTTTATTTTGTGAATAACAGTTTAGTACAAATTAAGCGCTAACACTTAGCAAACGCTTAGCGTTAGTATGTGAATAACTCTTAGTATGTGAATTCGGGCCAGACTGTATTGAACGGGTGCAGCGAAAGTTTACTAAAAAGATCCCTGGAATGTGGGAACTTGGTTATTCTGAGCGATTGAGGCTTCTAAAATTGCAGTCGTTAGAAGAAAGACGACTTCGTTTAGATTTAATTTTGACGTTTAAAGTATTGCACGGTTTGGTTGATATTGCGTTTGATAAAATTTTCGAATTTGCTCCATTCTCTGGCACAAGAGGACATCAGCTCCGACTCAAGTACCCTAGTTTTCGAACAGTTTCTATGAAACATTCCTTTTGCTCCCGCATTATTCAAATTTGAAATAGTCTTCCTGAAACAGTGGTTACTTCTCAAAACCTTTCAGTGTTTATAAAAAGACTTGATCAAGTAAATTTGGAAAATTACCTTATGGGGCGGGGGTTACGGTGATCACAATTGGTCTTTCCCCGTCCTTCTCAGGCTTTGCTGGGTTGTGCTGTTTGTTATTTTCTCTTTTTTTTGGTGTTTTGCTAATATTATTAATGTTTTTGCTATTTGCTTTTTTTGTTTACTACTAACCCTTAATAAAGGGCCCGGTCCGGGGGTTAGAGATTTTCTCTTGTTTTCGGCGGGCAGATAATATGTTACTAACTTTAGGAACGCCGGTTTTTAGGGTTATTTTTTTTGAAGTAGTGGTTGCTGTACAACCGGCGGCTTTTGAGTAAATAAAATCTATCTATCTATCTATATCAGTGATCGACCGGAACCCTAAAACTACCGGAACCGGAACCGGAACCACCTAAAAATACCGGAACCGGAACCGGAACCGGAACCCCCTTCAAAAACACCCTATATTTCGCAATATTTTCAAAAAAATTTTTTGTTCACTTTTACTCACATTTTTTATATGCAACCCTTCTATACACTTTTGACTTTCTATATACTTAAATACACTTTTGACATTTATTTTAGTATTTACAGTAATTTAGCACTTTAATTCGCAGTGCAAACGCAAGATCAGTGAGCCACAGGTTGCAGGGGTCTGGTTGCGGCAGCCCCCCAAAAAATGTGAGATTTTTTAACTGTTTACGCCGAATTTGGATAACTAAAGTCGTATCAGAAATTTTTTCCGACAGGCACAGTGTATTATACAGTGTATTATACAAGTACACTCAGCATAATGTACTTTTGTGGACATGCATAGGCTTTGATGAAAGAAAATAACAAGGAGTAGTCAGCCATAGAGATGCAGGGGTCTGGTTAGGGTCGGCCTCAGAAAAAAATTCGAAAATTTTTGGATTTTTAGGCAAAATTTGGTCAATTGGAGACGTATCAAGAAATTTTTTTGGCGGGGCGATAAAAACCAAAGGGGGGACCCTTGTTGACAATTTCTCAAGGTTGACCTTAAGGATAACTTCTTAAGGTGGCGCTCCTGAAATGTGACTTTTCAAAAAACGGCAGTCTGGGGCCAATTTTACATACACAATAGCAAGCCGGTGTAAAAGCGTGCCCAAACACAAAATATGAAGTTGATTGATACAAATTAGCAATCACTGTAGACCAAACGTGAGTGGAATTTCGGCTTGCGATTTCTCTTCACAGCTAGATAGCTGTTGCACAATCAATAGCTCATTTCGCTTGTCATAACGTGATCGAGCGGTCGCAAAATGTCATTTTTGACAAAAATGTTTGATATATTGAAAAACACTAAAATCATGATTTTCGAAAAACTTAAAAGTAACTATATTTCTTAAATACTATCGATTTGCTCCAAATCAAATTTTGCGACCGCTCGAAGACAACAAAGCGCATTTATTTACCAAATTTTAGCTTTCCTTGTTGAGCCAATTTTTTAAAATCGCAAGCCGAAAATTTGCGTTTGTACTCACACGCACTTTATTTCAGCATCATGCAGAAAATACTGCTTTATTTTACAAAAAATACACCACACTCAGTAACTCACCAAAAATTTTAAAGTATGTGCAAGTAAAACACAGCTACTAGTGTTTTTCAATCTTCCAAAATCATCACTTACGTGTAGATACACATTCTTATATAGCCATTTTTTGTGAAAAACTATTTTTCTTGCTAAAAAAAACCCAACAATTTTCAAAAAAGGGGAATCCATCCAGGGGTAGGAAATCTATACATGGTGTTTATATATTTATTTTTTATGCTTAGTATTTTACTATTCTTCATCTTTAAAACCTGAGAAAACATTAACTAGATTTTGCTTGACGAATGACAACAAATGTTTGGTATTTTTTTGGTTTTCTGCTGTAAATATATCAATTTTAAGAATACTTTGCTATTTAGAATTTCAGTCTTAACTTCTAGGCCTGGTGCGTGTACGTATATATATATATATTTCCAGCACATACATTTAAATGTTCTTGGTTTCAAATATTGTTCATATAAGTGTGTAAAATGGCTTATTACGGCACTGGCAGTAGGTGTGCTTGTTCTCTCACATCTTCTTACTTTTGAAGTCACAACATAAACGTATTATTTTCGAACGGCATTTTGGCTTATGAATTCACTAATTATCTTGTGATTGCCGATTTAATTCACGCATTGTAAGTCATAATTTTACTTTGTATTTCTCAGCAACCGGGAGCCGATTATGGGAACAACTGGCAGCGCCGTCTAGGCGGTTGTTGGAGACCCACGCGCATCAGCGATGTTATATAAGTCACGAAAGGATCTGCTGGCCGTTGGGTTTATTCTCGTCCTGTCTCCCCACCTACAGGAAATTTGGTCACTGGCGTATATCGTGCTCGCGGACTTTAACCACTATTTGGTCATAATATGTAGAAGTCACTAGTAATAGTTAAACTGGTTACAAGTCACAGTAAACAGATAACTTATTTTACTGATCATTAAAGTATCTCAGTAACTTGTCCTTTTGGTTTAAACGTTTTGTTGAATTAAGTTATAGTTGTCAGTAGAGGGTTTTAGTTGTATTACAGTGGGAGATGACAAATTGGCGCTGCGAGTAGGGTGACGAAGGTTTAATTGCTGCACTAGGTCGGTGACTTGGGTTAAGTTTTACGACAACTAGAATTCACAACTGTATTTATTTTACAGAACGATCTGTCTGGAACTTCGTGCAGTCATTACTGAAGTACTTTGCAATAGTCTACAACGCACCTGCAAAACAACAGCTGTGGCGGTGGAAGACCAATACCACGAAAGCGTTCATCGAGCTTACTAACAGTGGAAAGCTGTGCCAATTTTGGAGTGTGGTGTATTTCAAAGGTCACTACTGTTTGACAGTCAATCAGGTACGCACGATACAAGGGTAATTGCTAGTGTGTTATCAAGTGTCACATCTATAAAACAAGCGGTGGTTTGAACAAAATTAAAACACTGGGTGACACAAAAACAGAACGCGCTCTGCGTTACGAGAACAGAGAGCGTAGACAAATGGAGCAAGAGATAGCCACCTTACGTCAAGAACTTGAGAGATTAAGTCAAACAACCGAATCACTGTCTAGTAGTAATAGACGTGGGGCTTCTGGAAGATGTCTGAACATCCCATTTTTCTATGGTGATTTTGGGGAGGATTTCGAGGAGTATATAGAGTTGTTTGAGCTAATGAGTCGAGCGGAAGAATTCACAGAAACCCAAAAACTGGTTAAGTTACCATCATTATTTCGCGGTAATGCGCTACAGTTTTACCGACAGCTACCTGAGGCGGTGAAAAATAACTACGTACAGCTGTGTCAAGCTCTGCGTAAGGCGTTTCACCCTCCCGCGAAAGAAATGGTGAGTTCAGAAGAATTACACAATCGTACACAGAAGTCAGGTGAGTCAGTTGCAACATTTGCAACAGAGTTGCAGAGGCTAGGTCGTGCTGCGTACCCCCAAATGGAGTCTAAGGCAAGAAACGAAATGCTTAGGGGTCTGTTTTAAGCAGGACTTAGGCCTGAGTTACAAGATAGATTAGGATACCTGCCCCATCCCCCAACTGTGTTTGAGGAACTTGTTACTGAAGCTAAACGCCAAGAGGCGTTAGAGGCTCGCAGGGGTAAGTCACGACAAGGGTCACGCGATAGTGTTGCTCAGGTACAGGAGCTACAAGAAATTAGGCGTGAACTTAGTGAATTGCGCAAGTCACAGAAGCGCAATTCAAGTTTTTCAGGGAATCGTCGTGGGGGCCGGCACCCAGTGACAAATTTCCCTGTCCGGGCCGTTACAGTTGGAGATTCTGATTGGCGCCAAGAATTTGAAGGCCTGGAGAAACGAATTGATGAAACCCTGCGGAAGTTCCGAGATGACCTTCTACGTGCCAGTGACCGCAACCAGACCCGAGAATACACAACACCAATCAGACGAGCCAAAAGCCCACCGAAATGGACCGCTGACGGAAAGCCGATTTGCCTTCGATGCAAGAAAGTGGGACACATGATGAATCAATGCAGGGTAAAGTCACCATTCCAGAATACAGGTAAACCTAGTTATAACAATAAGTCACCGATCAAGCGTCGTCCAGTGCGAGTAAGCACAATCGAACCAACTGAAGAAGTCACGGGATGGGTTGAAGGTACGTCTGAAAATGGTGAAGTAGCTGAGGAAGTAGAAATAGAAAAGTTGCGGTCTGAGAATAGTGTTCTCCGTGAGCAAGTAGATAGATTGTTGCCCCAACAGTACTCATATTTGGTGGGGGCTATTACGACCACTACTTTTGCACCTGCTGTTGAGCGGCCAAAAGCGCAAAAAATTGGCCCAAAAGGGAGCCTCCGTGGCGCCACGGAAATTTTGATGACGTCACGGCGACGTCCTGCGCCTGGCATAAGCCCCGGTAGGAATCATGCAAGTAGCCGTCGTAGTTCAAACCTGGCACGGCGAAGAGTCAATTTGAGGGGGAAAGGAGGGGGTAGTGCAAAATTCACAGTTTTCTTTGGGTTACTAAGAATAATCCTGTGTTTGGCAGTGTGGGAGGTTACACATACAGCCGCGTTGAAATCATCACCAATGATTTGCGATGTCCAAAACGAGCGGAAGCTTTGGAAACTACCAGAGGTAACATCCTGCACCGGCATGTCCACGTTTAATAAACCAGGAGAACTTCAGGTAACTAAGCTTCAGCTCTATAAACGGAACCATTTGCAATACAAAACTAAGGCATGGAGATGTGTCATCATGAAACAAACGGTACAAACTTTCACTTATTTTTTCAACGATGAGCATCTCAAAAAGCAGAAAACCGAAGCCCTCCCCGTTACATCCGCAGAGTGTCATAGAATGAAAAAATTTAGCAGATGTCAATATGGGGCGTTGGTTCAAAAAGGGGATCTGCTGCAAACTGAAAACGATCTGAACTGGTACTATCCGGGTGGTGGCGTCTACTGCTGTCAATGGAAAGTCTTCGAGGCTGTAAACTGCTTTATGTATGAAGCCTACGTCTACAAACAGCATGATTCACTAACAATGGAAAGTACAGCTGGAATTGTCACTGATTGCAATTATAACGAACGTGAGTGCGCCCTAAAGGATTCAAGCTTCCTAATTTGGGAAACAGAAGATCAGGAAAGGTGTCAACTGTTGGAATGGCAGCCAATGGAAGGCGAAGAAATGGGTGAAGGTTGGTTGTCATGGGATAAGAGCTTAGCGTTGACGTTCACAAATCACAAAAAGTCCACTGATTGCAATGGGCGCGAAGTAATAGTATCAGATCAGGGAATCGTTTGCCGTATTGTCAGTAGAAGTCCCAAGCACTTGCGTACGTCAAACCAATTGTTTAATATAGAAAACAACAAGCGGCACAAAAGGAGTCACGTTAAAAATGTTGGAGAACAAGGAATGGTAACCACAGATCTCCTTGCAGCAAGTCTCCAGGCAGTAGAAGTTGATGTCAACCGACTGGTTCGGTATACCTTTCAACATGCATTACACTCCACGTGTCAGTCTATGAACACTCTTGTCAAGATTATCAGGGCTAATATGTTGACACAACCGACCATGTCGATGCGTCATCTCCTGGGAAGAGCAAATTTAGTAGCGAAGTCGAGTGGCGCTACGATTGAAACGTACCCATGCCAAATACTGAACAAGTCAGCCATCGAGTTTTTACCAATGGGTGAAGTGTGTACTAAAGAACTACCTGTCCGAT
The DNA here is from genome assembly GCA_030248245.1 of Trissonchulus sp. WLG1_4. Taxonomy (NCBI): domain Eukaryota; kingdom Metazoa; phylum Nematoda; class Enoplea; order Enoplida; family Ironidae; genus Trissonchulus; species Trissonchulus sp. WLG1_4. The sequence goes on from JASANF010009241.1 coordinate 63,510, forward strand.
TTAAAGTTAATGGAAATATGTATACAGGCTATTTAGACCCACTGACTAACGTCGTCACAGATGGAAGCAGTCCTGGAAATTGTGACCATATAGAAGACATACCTATTGAGATAGATGGACAAAGTTATCTCTATGATGGTAAAACCGGAGTCATAAAACTGGTTTCCCATTTCCAAAAACTAAAGATCTACGACTGGGATTGGAACAACACCTTCGTTGACGACAACACAATTTTTCATCAGGTTATCATGTATAACTGGTCCGAGTTGCAAGCTCACATATCTTTGAACGACATTATGGGAGGATTCAAGAGTCAACAACAGATTTTTCAGGAGTTAGGGGTTAAGAACAGCCCCGACGCAGCAACAGCTGCAGACAGCCTAGCGGCAAGTATCGTGGAACGGGGACTTTTTGGGTTTCTATCAGGGCTCAGGGCAAATTTTTACCAAATTTGGATCTTTATGATCGCAGTTTATGTCACAATTTCGGCACTGATTTTACACTGTTGTCCAACAATGACTGAAAATAGGCAAAAGTATGCTATTAATGTACCAAATCTGTTTCAACGCCTACGCGTTATAGTAATGTCACGAAGAAATATGCAGGAAAACGCAGCAAATGTTTCACATGAAGAAAGCCGAATACAACCAAGGGACTCACCACGGAATAATGGTCTCAACAGAGAACTAAAATATCGTCTCAATTCACCACAAACTACATCACGCCGCAGTGCTTTTATGCTACCACAATGGCCGCCAAAGTGGCTAACCTCCCCCGCACAGGTAGAAGAAAGCAACACTGCAATTGAGAACGCGATGGTTAAACCAACTAGAGCAGAGTCCCTAATGATAAAAATATCAATTAATGGACAGCGAGTTAAGGCTTTAGTTGATACTGGATCATTAATCACGTTGATAGCCCCAAGACTAATACAAAGTCACGACGCCGTACAGCCTACCCTTCTGCAAGCAACTTCTGTCACTGGGCACAACTTAAACATTTCTGGTGAAGCAAAAGTGCCTATCCAAATTGGAAAACAAAAACTAACCCACACTGTCTACATCAATGACAAAAACCCTTATCCATGCATCTTGGGAACGGATCTATCCCCCAAATTTAACTTGAAAATTGATTACAAGAACCGTCAAGTCACATTAGGACCCAAAAACTTCAGT